>LVTN01000825.1:91371-127541 GCA_001649415.1 Musa itinerans | reverse complement strand
AAACTTAATATTAACAGTATACTGTATACTTAGCCTGTTGACGGAGAAACAAGGAAGCAGCGGCGAGCGGCGGCAGCGGCGAGCAACGGCAGCGGGAAAGGGAAAGGGAAAGGGAGCAGGAGGCGCGAGCAGCGGGAGGGCTCACGGGAGGCGGGAGGTGCGAGCAACGGGAGGCGCGAGTAGAGGGAGGACTCGCGGGAGGCGCGAGCAGCGACAGCGGCGAGCAGTGGCAGCGGGAGCAGGAGCGACGAACAGCGGGAGGCGCGAGCGGCGATAGAGGCAGCGTTTGCGAGCAGCGAGATCGGGATCTCGGAGCGGCAGCGGCAACGGGTTAGGGTTGGGAAGGGTTATATCGGTTTAGTTGGTTCGATTGAACCAACTAACAACCGAACCAGGACCGAACCAGACCTAAAATCCTGGTTCGGTCGCCTGGGTTTACCCAGGCGCTCGCCCGAAGCGCCCAGCGCCTGGGCTCGGGCGAGCGCCCAGGCGGCGCCTATTTGAAGCGCGCCGCCTGGGAGATTAGCGAGGCTCTCGGGCCTCGCCTCGCCTCGCCCGAGCGCCTAGACGAGCGCCCGGGCGTCTTTTTCAATCACTGCTATTAATTATTTCATGTGCTGTTATTTTTCTGATCAGTGGATATGTACATACCTTGAGATAAACCTGCAACTTCTAGAAGGAATAAGATAATAAATCATTTGTGTAGATGGATAACTAAGATGTGATTGAAATCACATGCATCAATAGAAATTACTATATAAAAATTATCATGATGAGGTGCATGGTCGAATATGATTAAAACTAAGTTCCACGAGCTTATTGATTAACTTTAGGGGAGAAATGAATTGATGCAATCGAATATCTCCGAGGGAAGGTTATTTCATTTTCAGGAGTTCAGAATTTATTGGTAAAGAACAAATACTTTAGGGCCAAAAACTTATTTACGTGACTCTCAAGGTATGTATGACCTGCGGCAATGGACGATTCTCATCTTTGAGACTGGTGGTCAATAGACTGGTCAGCAAAACCTAATTTTCACATCAAGAAAGTACAAATATTTTGTCAATGGTTTATCTGGATGCCTTGATATTAGTGGAAATATTCAACATTCTTCTCGAATGAGGGGAGCATTGATGCAGAAATAACTGCAAATGGAGGAAGAAGAAGCTATATATTCTTCTATTATTTAGCAAGGTTATGTCACATGGATGAGAAATTTTCAAGAACATATAAACTATGATATTTTGGTCCATGCCAGGGAGATGTATTCATCTGAATTTCTTGCTCGGAAGAAAATAGTGTAGTGAGGTACAAAAGGGAATCTCTTTCTTGTTAGCATGCACTAATATCTAGCCGAGTAATTGGAATAATAGTGCGTCCATAGTTCTCGCTATCATGGCCTCTATCTAGCTGAGTAATTGAGAATAAATGGCATCTCTCTAGCTATAATTTTGTTCCTTGTGAAAAAGATCTCCTAATGTGTTGCCTAGTTGATAATATATTGTACAATGGTTGATGTTATAATGTTGTCATTATTCCTAGTAGGAAGGACTAATCTCGATCCATTACTGATGCTATCCTCGGTGGAACTGTTATGTTCTTGGTCAGACCATCTTCTGGATTATTTAACCTAATAAAAATCTTATTTTTTTTGTATTTTTCTGCTTAAAAATGAATAAGAATATGTTTCTAAGAAAGCATGAGCAAAAAAAACTTGTAAAAATGCTCGAACTGGCACTTGATATATGTATTACAAACACAATTGTAAAATTGACATCCTAATAAATTCATGTACGAAAATTAGAAGTATGCATGTCATACCTTTTCAATTACTACTACCACCAAAAAGAATCATTGTGTTATAATGATATGTTGGTCCAAGTTCCCAATGTAACTTGATCGTTGATCAAATTTGTGATTTTGAAAAACCCACACATGTTACTACTCCCAGGATATCTGATTTGATATATTCTATGGCATTGATGAAGCAAAGTTGTAAGAGTCATGGCCTTCATGGTCATTAAGTACAACTAAGGCAATAACCATTATGGAGGTTGGCATAGGCTGTTGGGATACGTATTGGCGTGACAGATATGGCTATATTAATTAAAATTGCATCGGCTTTCTGTAGTAAAACTATTATTATCATCACCATAGAATTACTATTATCAATTTATTATCACTGTAGGCATTGTGAGTTGTATCTTGTATGAATCCTTCTACAAACTGTGACCAATTATCCACATCATTTTCTAGCCCGTGAAACATGTCCTGGTTAAGTCAGATGGGAATCAGGAGAGATTCCCATCTGACTTAATTTCATGTAACCTCTCACTTGTTTTCTCGAAATCATCAATTGTCTTCTATTTTTTCTTGTATTTTTTGACCATATAAGTGGATTTGTATGTGCCACTATAGTAATATCTTAATGGCATATGTGAAATATTGTTTCGTAGTCCCTATCAAGGGGTCGAACAAGAGCTGGTCATTACCCATGGCATAGCTTTATGTGGGTGACTTACATGCCTTCCTTTCCAGGTCTTCCTTATGTGGCCTTTGTGCATTTGGTCACATCGGAAACTCCACTTATCAATGCTTTGATTTGGTTGTTCCTCCATTGTGACCTAAGTGATGTGGATCTAGGTTGGATCTGGACATAACTTGGTCGGATCCAAATCTTGGCAGTATTTGAAAAGATGTTTGCTGAATTCTGATAAATCTTAGCCAGATCTGAGTGGATCCAGTTTAGACACAAGGAAATTAATACTAGATTTGTGTAGTTCCGACCTCATTTTAATAAAATAATTAGTTAAACTTTGATTGATAGATCTACAAAGAAAATAAAAAATTTAAGAATGAACCATTAGCTTCACTTTGAAAGAGAACTTTGAGAAGATTGTAAGGAGATTACGAGAAAATGAAGAGGAAGAAACTTTGTATCTATTTGTTGTCTTTGCTGTGTACATCACAACCCTATTTATAGGGTGAAAGTTAATCATATCAATTCCGTAAATTATGGAACTTACACAAATCAAGGGATGTCAAATCCCATTTGTGTTGTAGGATTTAGGGGAAATATCTAATCTTCTTACTATGGTAAGAATCATCATGTTCAATCAAGGGATATGAGATCTCTTTTACATAGTAAATTTGACATCTTGCAAACTTAAGATGGTGTAGTAGATCCAGTTTAAGTTTGGAAGCTAAGAAGCTAAATCGTGATGATGATAATAGTTTGGTAAAATGTCTGTTGGTTGATCGTCAGTCTTGATTGAACAAAGTTGCAGGTTCCCATGTTGAAGATGATGTCATATAAAATGACAGTCGATCTCAATATATTATGTGCTTTCATGGTAGACATTGTTATGAGCGATTTGAATAATGCTAGAATTGTTACAACAGAGTTGTGTCGGAGACTGAAATGAGACCCCTAAATCTTGAAGTAATCACGTAACCAAAGTAATTCTGTTGTTGTATTAGCAAGAGCATGATATCCTGCTTCAGTATTTAAACGAGCAACAACACTTTATTTCTTACTCCTCCAAGGAATCAAAGAATCACCTAAAAGAAAGTAATACCCGTAGTAAAATGTCTATTAGTGGGATACCTTAGTTAAAAAAATGGGGCCCATTTAAAATTGTTCTTTTAATATAGCATAAAATCTGAAGTACAGCAGCATAATGAACAAGCCAAGGTGTCGATATAAATTGACTAACTAAATGAACTGCATATGATATATATATGGACGTGTAACAGTAAGATAAACAAGGCTGCCAACAAGTTGTCAATAAGGAGTTGCATCTTTTAAGGGCTCTTCATCTACAACACAATTTAATATTTGGTTCAATAGGTGTCGGATACTTTATTAGTTTATTATTAAAAATATTGGCTTGAGTAAAAAAATCAGTGACATATTTGGCTTGACTTAAATAGTAACTATCAGAAGAAGATACTTCAATCCAAAAAAAAAAGTAAGAGGGCCAAGATTCTTAATTTCAAATTGTTTATGTAGAGAATTTTTTAGATCTCAAATTCCAATAATATCATCGTGGAAAATAATAAATCATATTATTTACATATGAGTAGAAGGATAGTGGTATGTAGATTGGTTTTGCAGAGAACAAAGCAGTATTATAAGCACTTGACTGAAAATCTGATGATATCATAGAATAATTAAATTTGGTAAACCAAGATGGGGAGCTTGTTTAAGTCCATATAAAAACTTTACGTAATCGACAAGCTGGGGAGCTTTTTAAAGTTCATATGGAGATTGATGATAATAACAGAAGATAGGGTGTGATTAATTACATATACAACTGGAAGAGATGCTTCACTCCGAAAAGTCTTAGGAGCAGAAACATGGCACGGACAGAGGAAAAAATGTATCTATGCTTTCATTCTGCATGCCCATTTTGTTGATATGTCCCTGCACATGAATATTCTGAAATAGTTTCATGTTGACTAAGAAATGAAAGAAACTCTCTAGATTTGTATTTCTTAGGCATTGTTGGAACGAAAAGTTTTAATGGTATGAGAAAATTGAGTTTGAATCATTTCAAAAAAAAGTTTTATATATATCAAAAAATTTAAATTGGTTACACATAAAAAAAAATTATGTAAAATGTGAGAAATCATCAACAAATTCTTGATGACAAAATAATTAGATCCACTGATAGTAGGTATAGGAGATGAACCCTATCAATCAAAATGAACTAAATCAAACAGTGCAGAAGCAATAGAACTACTAAAAAGAAATGGAAGAGCAATAGAACTACTAACAGGAAATGGAAGAATAGTTTGTTTTCCCATTTGACAAGACATACATTTGAAATAATGAGAAGAAACTTGACCCAATTGACCACCAGTGACTAAAGGTTCTAGTTGAGAAAGTGAAGTATGTACTAATCGAGATGCCAAAGACCCAATGAAGTAGGTTTTACAGGTTTCTAGGTGGATAGCTGTAGAAAGAATATGAAGCTGAGTGAGAGCGAACAAACATCTAACTTTATGACCTGTTCCAAATGATTTGATGAGTTTGTTGATCTGCATTGTACAACCAGTGGAAGAAAAAATGAACATCAAATCGCAGGCCACACAATTGACCAATCAACAATAACTTTAATGAAAGTTGAAATGTTGAATAGAAATTATCAAATTCGAAATATAAATTGAGTAAATGTGACTTGAAGTGTTGAATCTTAGGAATATTAAATGCTCGAGTTTTTGAAATTTTTTTTGAAGAATCCAGTGTCATATGATTTGAATAGACACAATCAAGAAGCAAATAGTATTACCTAGCGTGTTGGAAATTGTAAACCTAAAATGAAGTGATGCACGAGATAGAACTTGATGAACATGCAATATTCTTTTACATGTTTCTTCAAATAAAACTTCTGAAAGAACAACATCTAAGGAAGCGGTTTATGATAAAGCAAAGAGGCCTGAACATAATCAATATCATCATTTAGAGCCATTAAAAACTGATTTAATCTTAATATATAATGATATATCTTAAATAATGTAGCATCATTTTTGCATTCCCAAGAGGTTCAATATATCATGTATAAAATAATTTGAAGAGTGGATAAAAAATTGAGAATATTCTGGAATCATTTGGCTATTTTTTGTCCATTCAATGAGGTAGGATTGGACTTTAACATTGACTAAATCCTACCTCTTTAGTATTGAAAGTTCATCATTTTTAGCTTGTAGAGGATGTCTTTTTTCTCGATATTTCCAGTATGTGAATAGTAGAAATTACTCTTTCAAAGCAATCCTCTTTAAGGAAACATGATATATTTTTGCTTTTTCGTAGCTTGCTTAATTGCTTTAAGGAAAATATCTATTTTATAATGACCTTTAATCTAATACAATCAACAAGAATGCCAATTGAAGATTCCCTTAGGAAATATAAAGCAAAATATATCATGGACCAAGAATTTGAATACTGTACCATACCGCCAGTAGACCAACATGTGGATCGCCGCTATCGGGTGGTATTAAGTATTTGGCCTCGTATCAGGCGATATAGGGTTGTAGCGGGCGGTAACGGTCGGTTTAATGGTAACAGTGTTCCAACGATCAATATGAACGTTGGAGGTCTCCTCAAGGGTTTTTAAACCCTTTCCTTCCCCCTATTTCAATCCATTTCACTCTCATACTCTTAAACTCTTTTATAATCGTATTCAGCAACTCTCTCGGTCCAGAGACATGGCAGCGACATGGACAGTAATACCTCAACTGATGATGATGATATTGCTAGGGAGTCGTTGGTCCCGTCTACACAATTTGAGGGTGGTGCATGGACCGAGGAGCAGTATCTTACACATGCCACCCAAGATTCAGATAATGAAACTCGACGAGGCACTAGTCAAGTTTATGCACGGAAGGGGAAGAGGAAGCCAATGGATAATTTGAGCAGATGCGACAGAGCCTACACGACGTAGACATAGAACGAAGCTTATCGTATTCACAACCGTCGTATTATGGAGAATCTTACGGCCAACAACAATAAAGTGATAGTTGGTCATACTTCTCTAAGCAACAATATGATACGAAGCAGCAAATTAATAGCGTAAGTAGTTTTGACATTCACCAATACATGCCTCAGGAGTAGCCTTAGACACATTTGATTTATGATGATCAATTTACGACCATCACCACATTTATGCACTAATGACATACGATGTATCAATATACTATGTCATAGGATCAATTTCAAGATTGGGTTCGACAACTATGTCATATTGATATACAAATATATTGGATTGAGGACCTCGATCCACCACCTGTGGAGGCCCGTCATTTGTTCTGGTGGTAGAATTAGGTATATCTCCACATGTGATTACTTAATTCATTTGAAGTTTAAGTTGCATACAAAATAATCGAACAATTCAAATAAATTTTCTGTAGATAATTTAATATTAACAGAAAGACGATCCGGAACGGATCGAAATTGCGAACCTTGCACAAGGTTACTCAAAGCTTGAAACAGATATATGACACTATTCTTACCTAATTTACATTAGTTTTGCTAAAACTATACTAAATGTATATTTATTTCTAGCTTAAAAACCTATCCTAATTTTTTTTCTATTTTTTAGGTATTTACGAAGGGTTTTATGCCTATTTTAGGCGTACCACTTGGTATGTCGTACCGAGCAAAGCTTGGTAAACTAGTACGATACGAGATTAAAAACTTTGTCATGGACAACAAAAATTAAAGTGGAACTAGACTTATTGTTCAAGATCCTTGGTATAAAGTATATTTTGATCAATTTATGCCTTTGATACCAGTGTTTTCAAACGAAGGATGATTAAACCAAAAGAGAATTTTGGAGAGCTTAGATGTTATCATTTAAGGAATGCTATAATAAAAAAAATTATAATTGGGGGAGATTTGAATGGTAATATAGGGGAAACATATGACGAATATAAAGAGGTGTATGTGGGCTTTGGTTATGGGGAGAGAAATGAAGATGATGGTATGACTTTGGATTTTGCAACTTCGTATGATCTTATAATTGTAAATACTCATTTTAAGAAGAGAGATAAACATTTGATTACTATAAGAGTGGTCATAATTGTAGTCAAATAGATTTGTTTCTCACTAGAAATATAGATGAAGTTATTTGTAAGAATTGTGAAGTTATACCTGACAAAAGTTTGACGAATCAACATAAATTGATGGTATTAGGTAATTACTATAGAAAATGAAAGAAGAAAGATATAGTAGAAATTTTTTTATAAGGACTAGATGATGAAATTTTAAAGATGATAATGTAAACACTTTTAAGAATAGGATGGATATTGAGGTGACTTGGAACTTAGATGAGGATAATTTTACTTTTATTTGGACTATGATGGCTAATAATATTACAAGCGTAACAAGGGAGATTTTTGGTGAAACTAAAGATAGAAGTGTAACCTTAAGAGAGAGTTGGTGGTGGTGCGAGGAAGTTCAAAAAGCAACTTTTACTGAAAAAAAAAATCATGTTTTAAAGATTGACAAAATTATAAAAATATGAAAAAAATTAAAAGATATAAAGAATTTTGAAAAAAAAGGCTAAAAAAGTGGTTAATTTGGTAAGATATAAAGCTAATGATAATTTTTATAATAAACTAAGTACTAAAGATGGTGAAAAAGATATATATCGAATTGCTAAGGCTAGGGAAAGAAAGTGTAAGGATTTAAGTAATATTAGATGCATTAAAGACGAAGATCAAAGAATACTTGTTAATGATAACGAGATCAAGGAAAGATGAAAAAAATATTTTTTAAATTATTTAATGAATATTCCACATAAGGTTTAGATTTAACGATACATAATAGTGGTAAATTTTATAATCATAAATTTGTTCATAAAATTAGAGTTAATGTAGTAAAAGATATATTAAAGAAGATGAAAATAATTAAGAGTGTGGGCCTAATAGTATCCCTATTGAGGCATGAAAAAGTTTAAAGAATAAGGGAATAGCTTAGTTAACTAGCTTATTTAATAAAATCATGGGATTCGAAAGGATGCCTGATGAATCGAGAAAGAGTTTTTTAGTGTCAATTTACAAAAACAAGGGGGGCATACTAAATTATCTAAATTATAAAGGAATTAAATTCATGAGCTATACTGTGAAACTTTGGGAAAAAGTTTTTGAAAGTTGGATAAGACTTAAAACAAATATCTCTAAAAATTTTATGCTTGAGAGATTAGCCATATAAGCTATTTATTTATTAAGACAATTAATGGAAACATATAGGGAGAAAAGGAAAGATTTACGTATGGCTTTTATTTACTTAAAGAAAGCTTATGATAGGGTTCTTAGAGATTTATTATAGTGGGTTTTAGAAAAGAAAGGTGTATTCACTAATTATATGATAATACAGTTACTAATATTAGAACCAAGGTTCGCAATACCGTACCGTACCGGAGTTTCGACCTAGGCTCGGTACGGTACGGTATGGGTGTACCGAGCACTGTAGCAGTGCTACAGTGCACTGCTACAGTGCTTCAGTCGGTACGTACCGCCCGGTACCAGGTGGTTCGCGTACCGGTAACCTGTCGGACCGGTACGTACCGCCCGTACCGGGCGGTACACATCGAAACGACAGACCTTGATTTAGAACTATAGGGAGTGTGTGTAGTGAGTTTCTTATTAAGTCCCTACCTTTTCATATTGATCCGTATTAAGTAAGGATTGAAATTTCGTACCCTATCGAAATTTCGAGCTTTGCTCGGTACGGTACGGTACTGTGTACCGAGCGATACACTTAATTTAGGTGTAAAATCCTCCGAAAATACCTGAAAATAAAAAAAAAAGTTAGGATAGGGTTTTTAAGTTAGAAATAAATATAGTAATAGTATAAGTTTAGCAAAATCAATGTAAATTAGGTAAGAATAGTATAGGTAAAATCTTTTTCGGACTTTGAGGAGTCTTGTGCAATGTTCGTATTTCGGTCCGTTACGGATGTCCTTCTGTAAATATTAAAATATATATAGAAAAATCATTTGAATTGTTAGATTATTTTGTTACAATATAAACTTTAAAATTTAAATGAATTAAATAATCACATATGTAGATATACCTTATTGTTGATTCTACCACCAAAACGAACGACGAGCCTCCACGGGTGGTGGATCGGGGTCCTTGATCTTATACATCTGCAAATCAATATGATATGTTTGTTTGACCCAATCATGAAATTGATCCCACGACATAATGTATCGATACACTGTATGTCATTGGTGCATTAATGTGGTGATGATCGTAGGTTGATCGTCATGAATCACATTTGTCTGAGACGACTCTTGAGGCATATATTGGTAAATGTCAGAGCTTTTACTTTTGCTACTGATCTGTTGCTCTGTATCATATTGTTGCTCGGAGAAGTATGACCAACTATTATCGTATTGCTGTTGGCCATATGATTCTTCATAATACGACGACAGTGAATACGATAAGCTTCGTTTTGTGTGTTTACATCATGTAGGCTCTATCGCATCTGCTTAAATTCATCCACTGCCTTCCCCTTCCTCTTCCCTTTCCGCGCATAAACTTGATAAGTACCTTGTCGAGTTTCATTATCTGAATCTTGGGTGGCAGGCGTAAAATATTGCTCCTCGGTCTATGCATCACCCTCAAGTTGTGTAGACGAGACCAACGATTGCCCGATGCCGCTGCCATCATCCGTCGAGGCGTTGCTATCTGTGTTGCTGTTATGTCTCTGGACCAAGTGAGTTGCTGAATGCGATTGTAAAGGTGTCTCGTCGCCCGACTCGATTCTCTCCAACGATGCAACTGATGTTACTGCCTTCTCCTTTGCCTTTGCATGTTGGGCGGACGATTGTGACCGTTGGGTGTCTGTAGTTTGTCGAGCAGTTTGACTCGATGTTGTTTGACTCCTGTCATGTTGTGATTGAGGGGTATTTTCCACCTGCTTGGGTTGTGCTTCCTCTTCTTCTATTACCTCGGTGAAACAACACGAAGGACGTTGAGGATCTCCCACCTCATCAAGTAGAGGATCCTCTTGGTTCTCTACTGCTTCAACCCACTATAACGTCGGCTTTGAATCTTCGTTGTAGAATTAGAGGTCGATGGGATCAATATCTGGTTCCTCTAGCTCCTTATCCAGCTCAGCACATCGCAACCTTAGTCGCATGTTATAATGGACATATACCAATTTTTCTAACCGTCTATACGAGAGTTTGTTGCGGACCTTTGTGTGAATCAATGCAAACATTGACCAATTAGGTTCGCAATCACTGGATGTTGTCGTCTGTGAAAGGACACGAATGACAACCTTCCTTAAATGTGGTGTATCCCCTCCAAATTGTAGCCACCACTCGATTGTAAAAAGATATAAATAAGATTTTATTAGCATAACAAATAATTAACATAAAATATAATTGATAATCAATATGTGTAACTTTCCTCACCAAGATCCATAGTGTAACGACACGATATAACTACAACGTCGGAGAATGAATCAATTGTTTCTCGAAATAATCGACCCTCTATAAGAGCATCGGCTGTATCAGTAATGTTTGGCAAGAGCCGATATATCATATTTCATAGTGCCGTTAGTAAATTATTTTGCGTTTCGAGAACATACCGATATTGAATTGTTGGGTTTAGATAATACGCTGCAAGACATA
Source organism: Musa itinerans (assembly GCA_001649415.1). Taxonomy (NCBI): domain Eukaryota; kingdom Viridiplantae; phylum Streptophyta; class Magnoliopsida; order Zingiberales; family Musaceae; genus Musa; species Musa itinerans. Next base: position 116,391 of record LVTN01000825.1, on the reverse strand, counting down.
ATTTTGTTAGTATGATTTTTTATTATATAAAAATAAAAAATTAAATTATTCTTAATATGATTTTACCTACATTATGGATATTTTGATCCATATGAACTTCGGTCTGAGGATCAATGATCCGTACGTATTGGTTGGCCTTAAAATCATCTTTGAATGCTTTCTTGACCTTTCTTGCTGAAATTAGCATATATTTAACATACATCTGTGGACACTTGTCCATATCGATCGTATGGAGAACAGTATAAAGTGGTTCCACACCTTTTATGATTTCCAACGGTCTCCCAAAATCTAGAGGAAAGAATGGACTTTTCTATCTTCTTTATATCGCTCAATCTTGAATATCTAGAATCAGACCACTCTTGTGAGGTGATCATTGCCTTCAAGCCATGCCTTTTTTGCTGTAATGATTTTAATGCAATAAAATTGGTAGCAAACCGAGTGACTCCAGGTCGGAGTATCTCATTGTTTACATACTTTTGCATTAAAGCGTGAATCCAATGATGATTGTATATAAACTTTGTAATTGATTGTGCTTGAGCTACACAATTCTTGACTGTGTTCAGCTCACCAATATCCTTCAGCATTAGATCTATGCAATGAGCTGCATATGGAATCCAAAATAATGTTTTTCTTTTTTCCATCAATTACAAACCGATCTTCTTGAAATTCGCTTCATTGTTGGTTACTATTTGGACAACATACTATGGTCCGATCTCCTCTATAATAATGTCCATTAAGCTCTCAATGTAGTTTGCATCTTAGATCATTTTAGAAGCATTAACTGACTTATGAAACACCACCCTTCTGTTGCAATAAACAAGAAAGTTGATGATACTCATTCTTGTTGGTCCTGTCCAACTGTCACACATCAGTGTCATCCCACATTCATCCTATTGCCTCTTGAAGGATTTGATCCAATCTTTCAGTTCTACCACCTCCTTATCTATGTACACGTCGTGAATCTCCCTCGGTGTTAGAGGTAGGATCCTCGTGCCAGACTTTTGAATAGATAAGACCATGCTATGATAATGTGGACCTTGGGCTATATTGGCTGGAATCCTGAGGAAGTTGAACCATTTTGAAATTGCCTTTCCAATATCCTCCTTTTTTTTTGTGTATGCATCATCAATCCGTGTCTGTTTCGTTGTTTGTGGGGGATAGACTTGCGGATCAATATCAACAATATCTGGTGCGGACCTCCTGCCAAGACCTCTTATAAAACCACGGAGTTCACCATACCTCATGCTACTAGTTCGACCTAACTGAGGTGGAGCAGTTGGTTGCCTCATGCTGGCCAACCTCTGGATTCCACTACCACTGCCATGCTCCAATTGTGAGTCAGGTCGTCGATGCCTCATTGCTTCATTGACCATATACTGATGCTCCAATGATGCACGAATCCTAACTGTGAGATCCGAGTTGACTTCATTGTCGCAACCCTCATACCGATCATAAATTGGTTCCTACGTAGCCCTATAGTATTCTTCTTCAACTCTTGCCTTCTTTTTTTATGTATCTTCCTTTGCTTATTGTAGTTTGTTTTGAAATAATTTATGGATTTCCGTCGGAACCTTCTTGCATTTTATAACATCAGGATACTCGTCGGCCAGATGCAACTTCACTTGAGTTATTCCTCTATTCTTGCCAATGTAGTCACAATAAATACATTACCAGTGATGACGGGTCCCATCTATCTTTCGGGCATGAACCCATGCATCATCATGTGACTGTTCCTTTGGTGCCATGATCCTACCAAATCTAAATCAAATAAGCTATGAAGTATAAACATGTTGAATTTACCTAATATTGATCAAAAACCACTAATCGCAGCATTAAATAATTTTATTAAAACATAACTAATCCTATTTTACCATCATAAATATGTGAAACACATAAAAAAAGTATTAAATACGTAATTTTGATCCAATATAGGTCAAATTACGATGAAATTATCATTAGATACATTAATCACATGATTAACATAATTAATTACCCACTAATTACTTCTTTTTTAACACTATAAACATGTCAAACACCCTAATAGGTATTAAAGACATTGAATTGACCTAAAATCGATCAAATTTTGATTAAATCATCATTAAAATGAATAATCACAGTATTAAATAATTTTAATAAAAACTAATTAAACCTATTTTACCATTATAAATATGTGAAACATATAAAAGAAACATTAAATATGTAATTTTGATTTAATATACATCAAATTATAATGAAATCATCATTAAATGTACTAATCACATGATTAACATAGTTAATTATCCAGTAATTACTTCTCTTTCAACACTCTAAACATGTCAAACACCTTAATATGTATTAAAGATATTGAATTGATCCAAAATCGATCATATTTCGATTAAATCATCATTAGAATCAGTAATTGTAGTATTAAATAAGTTTAATAAAACCTAATAAAACGTATTTTACTATCATAAATATCTTTCAATATTTAATATGCATGAAATATAAACATTTGACCAATTAAGTGTCTAATTTTGAATTAATCAATATTAAACACACTAATCATAATATTAAAGATCTTAATTACTCTCTAATTAAAGAAAGAGAATACATACCTCTTGATTAAAAAGTTCTTCCTCTTAATCTTCCCAAATTAGCCTCGATTCAATTCACAAATCGTTGCTTTGTAGAGTTTAGGAGAGTGCAAATATGAGAAAAAATGAGTTTGAGGAAGAGTATGAGAGTGAAATGGAATGAAATAGGGGAGAAGATGAGTTTAAAAACCCATGATAAAGAGCTCTAACGGTCATTTTGATCATTGGAGTACTGTTATAGATCGGTAACGGTCGATTTCGATCGTTACCCAGTTGTGCTGAGCGGTAACGGTTGAAATCGACTGTTACCGAGCTGTACCAGACGGTAATGGTCAAATTTCGATTGTTACCGCTCGATATACGCCCGTATCATTCGATACGGGGTGTTATTGAGCGTTCCACCCGGTAGCGGGCGGTCCGTGTACCGGTACGTATTGCTTGTATCGGGCAGTATTATTCGAAATTAAAAGCCGTAGTATTAAGTCCCTATCTTTTCACTTTGATGATGGATGAATTTATTAGTCATTTACATGATAGACCTCTCAATTGTATGTTATTTGTCGATGGTATTGTCTTAGCTGATGAGAGCTTAAGTAAAATTAATTATAAACTTAAGCTAAATTAAAGGTTTTAGAGTAAGTAGGATTAAAACTAAATATATAAAATGCAATCTTAGTGATTTTAGAAATAGTCAGGAGAATATAGTTAAGTTAGATGATAAGAAGTCCCTTTAAGTAAAAGCTTTAGGTATCTTGGATCATTATTCAACAAGATAAAGAGATCGATGAAGATATTATTTATAGAGGAAAAATATGATGGTTAAAATGGCGAGGGGCGTCAAGCGTCTTATATGATCGTCAGCTATCTTTGAGATTAAAAGAAAAATTTTATAAGACAGTTGTGAGATCGACAATGCTTTATGGATTTGAGTGTTGGTCAGTTAAGAGACAACATATACAAAAAGTTCGTATTGCTGATATGAGAATATTGAGATGAATGTATGAAGTTACTAGGAAAAATAGGAAAAGAAATATTTTTATTTGTGAATAACTACGTATTGCTTTGATAGATGATAAGATATATTAGGCGTATGTTTAGGAGACATCCATATGTGATAGTCAGAAGAGGTGAAATTATTAATATTAGTAGTACGCGAAGAGGTAAATGAAGACATAAAAAGATTTTAATGCAAACCATAAATAAAGATTTAAGTCCTCTGAACTTTAACTAAACATATAGCTTTTTACATATCTCAAGGGTGGCAAGAGATCTATATAGCCGACTTCAAATAATTGGGACTTATAGCTTTATTATTGTTGATGTTATCTTAGTATTTTCAAAAGCGCTAGGCGCTCTCAAATATTAACATTTTTTTAAAAATATTATGATTAATAAATATGATAACAAAAATAAAAATGACACATTTATATAAAGTACCATGTTACATTGTAGAAAATAACAACAGATATCAAAGATTATATAGAGGTACTGCATACACAAATCCAAACCACCAACAAAACAAAAACAATCTCTCTACATAGAGATAGCTTAAAAATATTAGCAATATTTAAAATAGAGAAAGATAAAAAGAAATCTTCAATAAAGAGAATAAAATAGGACATGGAAGAAATGCTATATAAAGTGCAGCAAACATAGTGTCATCCATATTAGTAAAATTGATAATCCAACAAAGTCGTCTCAAAAGTAACTTGGTCAAAATATAGGGTAGGGGGAGGATAGTGGCAATCGACGGCAAAACGAGATTGGTTGACGACATAATCTCAGACGTTGAAGAAATGAAGTTGCAAACTATGGCATAAGGGGAGAGGCTCACAGTTCGGTGTCGCAGGGAGGAAGAGGCTCGTAGCCCGGTGACGTAGGTCAAAGGAAGGTCATGATTCAGCAGTGTAAGGTGGAGGAGGCTCGCAGCCCGACAACATAGAGCAGAGGAAGCTTGTGGTTTGATGGTGTAGGGTAAAGGAAACTCACGATTCGACGACGTAGGGTGGAAGAGTTTCATAGCATGGCAGCATAGAGTAGAGGAAGCTTACGGTCTGGTGGAGTAGTGTGAAGGATGCTTGACGATCCGGAGGCATAGGGCGGAGGTGCTCGTGGTAGGGTTTCCGTTTCCTTACATTGGGTCGGGCAGGTACACACTTGACTGGCGCTTGCTTCAAATGCCTTGCCCGACCTAGTTCTGAGGTGCTGCAGCCTTGACTCGTCTTGCCTCGCTCGAGCGCCTAGGCGAGCACCTGAGTGCCTTTTGAAATCACTGTTTTATACAACTTATACCAAGGACCGAGGAAGTTAATCAGGAAATTATGTTTGAAACTGATCTACAAATGCATCATGAAAGAGAGACACCATGGGACAGTACCACTTGGGAATGGGGAAATGTTGTAAATAATGAAGAAAATAACGAAGATCATGAGGAGTATCTGACTAATGAAGAAGAAAATAATGAAGAATATTTGGAAGCAGAGAATCCTGATCAATTCCATGATAAGTTACAAGAGCTGGCACAACAGATGATTGATGCCGAGATGATGGATGAAAGCCACATGTAACTACAAAAATTGCCACCTGTATAACACTGCTGATGCAAGGCGACAGAAATTAAATCGGTCGACACTTGAAGATAAGATATCAATTCCACCGATGCAAACACAACCAACTCATCAATGCAAGGATGATAGCCGTCTAGGTCCAGAAAATATCTGTAACCGCCTTTAGTCTTCTGTAAACTTTATAAATATCCCCTGCCTAAGTTGTAAAGGCATTGGCTTGCAGAAACCATACGCTGGTTATCAATAGCTCATTGGTGTTCTAAAGAGTCTTCATATGTGAAGTTAGTGTCTAACTCTTGAGTCTTTGTAAGTCTTTATTTTAGTCTGAAAACTTAGCAGTCTTGTTTGTAAAGTTCCTTACTGATATGTGTTTTAATACCTGCATATTCTGTTCAAGTCCGTTGGCCCATTTTGCAAGAATTATTGGGTGGATCAAGTGGTATAATTGGTTTAAAGCATATCCGAAAGATTACCTGTTACATATCCAAGCTTACTTAGTTCTTCCATACTACAGCAAGAACTTTCCGAAATGAAAAGGCTAGAAACAGAATTTTCAAAAAAGAAAAGGCTCAGAAACAGAACTTTTAGAAGAAAAAGGCAGAACTTTCATAAAAGAAAAGGCCTTTTCAGAAAAGAAAAGGCTTAGAAATATAACTTTCAGAAACAAAAAGACTTGGAAACATTGAAAATCTCTGGTTCCATTGCTTGATTGAACTACATATATCACATTGACTCTATTTTTCACAGTTTGTTTTGGATCTGAGGATTTGGGGTTACAAAAGGGTCCTTTTTGGGTATCAGGGTTTAGGGTTTGCTGTGTATATCACAACCCTATTTGTAAGGTGAAAGACAATCAAATCAATCGCATTAATTGTGGGATTCACACAAATCAAGGGATGTAAAATCCCCTTTGTATGATAAGATTTAGGGGAATATCCAATCTTCTCCTGATGGTAAGAATCATAATCAATCAAGGGATATGAGATCGTTTTACATAGTAACTTTGACACAATTAATTTTTGGAGAAAGTGGAAGGACAAAACTTCACTTAACAAAAAACTAAGTGAAAAAAATTGAATATTAACTTTACCCAGCTTTGGAGTTTGATTTGCTTGATCTTGAAGTTAAATTTGAGGAAAATGAATATTTGAGAGATCATATGGTTCAGCTTGGTACCATTAATCTTATCGAATGATACATCCGACACGTGTAACCTTAGTGCACCTTCTGGTATTGAACTGGATCAGGTAAAATTGCCTAGTTCTCATACTGGTGAGCGAGTGCACTAATAAATTACAGTCTATGTATAGTGGTATAGTCGGTTTCAGCATCCTGGCTTAGTAGTGTTCTGCATGTCCAATGTTTTACACTTGTAAATATCTATATCAACCCACTGTCGCTTACAAGTGATCTGCATTGTTTCCTGATGCATTAGGCATGGAAAACAAGGAGTCCAAGATCATGTGATCTCTTGACAACATGGAGATGGAACCGTGTTTCTTTACTTTCACATAGATGTAGCTAATTGGGAAAGATTGAATGTTTAATGCATCCTTTTGGAACAACAAATCTTCACTTACCACCCGTCTCTAGAGCAACTTCCAGAGAAAATTTATTTGGAAAATTGTTGCTTTTCTTGTCCTTTTTTATTTCTTCAACTACTCCTATGTCTCTCACCAAGTACATTTTTCAAAAAGGTCCAAAACTTCTGGATGTTTGTTGACAATAGCAATGGTAATTTTTCTCAGCAGCTCTATATGGTATGAAGGATAATGCTAGCTGCTTCAAGAGGCAGTGCGCTTATAGGAAGCATCCAACTGAGTGATGCTTCCTCATTCTTGTCATTATCTTCTGTCATTCAATCTATTACTTTCTTTTTGACAAATTCTTTTCAGATGTTATGATTTCTATATTTTCGCTATTAGATATTTCAATTTATATCATTTCCATTAATAGTGACTTTCTATTAATCCTGTGTCTTGCTTCTTGTGCTAATGAAGTAAATTCATGTTAAAGATTGAGATTGCTATGTCATCACATGTTAAATATATATTTGATCTGTAGGTTTTTAGCTATGATGGCATTCATTCCCCTGATTGCTTAGCTGTCACAGCAGCAGGCATAGCTGTGTGAGTGTACCAATGCTCTTCTCTGTTTCTTTTATTTTTTAGTTTCGGGGATGCTAAACATGCTCTTTACTGCTTCAACATGGTATAATTGATTAAAATTATGGCAATAATTTGGCTAATATTTCACTTAAATGCAGAGCTCTTTCAGAAGTACCCAACACAAAAATAATTGCTGGTGTCAGAATTGGTTTGGTGGGAGAAAAGTTTGTCGTCAATCCAACTACCAAAGAGATGGAAGAGTCAGAATTGGACTTGATAATTGCAGGGACTGATAGTGCCATATTGATGATAGAGGTTCACTCTTAATACCATTTGATTTACGGAAGTGTATCACTCTCATTTTGCTATTAAAAAAAGTATATAATAGTTGATATGCATATTAGTGATAATATATATTGGTAGCAGCAATTTTAGTTTGTATGTCTCATAGATGACTGTTATATGTGAACCGTTTGGATTATCGTATGTTTACACTTTACAATATGGATTTCACCTAAAATTTATGAAAGTACAACCATTAACTAGCTATATTCATGGTTCCAAGACGCTAGTTATAGGCCCATAACAGTGTGTTTTGTGGAAGTTGATCATCCGATAAATCTTACTAATTGAAGCATGAAAAATATATGCTTGATCAGAAGTTTTTGGTTGCAGAAAAGTTGCATTACACCACAGCTGGGAAACAGATAACCTGAGATTTATATTTTTCTATACGATCACCTGAAATAGATCTAGCTTAGATTGCAAGGCACTTTTTTACAATCCTAGACCTTCATGGACTTGGTCTAGTTTTGTCTGATCTGACATATCCTTGCAAATCTAGAATAGATTTATGTCAATACTGTCCAGATCAACATGAATTTCACCCTTAAAGTTGTTGGGGTGAATCAATCAAACTGCATATCATTTGGAGATTGTAGTAATTTGTTGCCAACGTTTTACTTCATACACCCCACTGGGTTGACCCCAGTGGTGCCATCAATATGAAATAAATCTAGTAACTTACTTGTAGTAGCCTCGCTCTTATGGTACTTATGTTTTCCGTTGCACCCGTCACGACATTAATTTATTGCTGTGTAAGCGAAGCTTTTCCTGCTGTGGTTCTAAACTGTCTTTTTGGTGGTGATACATTTTGATTTATACAAATAGCTCTAGCAACTTGATTGTTGGGCTTGAGGGTGATCTTGGCGGTTGGCACCATGGTTATATTTTTCAGATTGATGTGGTTGGAATTATTTATTATTTTTCTTTCCATTTTTTTAATTGTAGAACGAGGGAGAAATTATTGAAATAATCAGAAGTGATGTATATTAGACAATGATCGTTATACAAGAGTACTAAAACAAAATATTAAGTTTGATATTCTTTTTCCAGCTATGAATTGGATGAAACATCGCTTTTTTATTGTTTGTCTTCATGTTGATATCGTTCCCTGAGTTGATGCATTATGCGGAGAAAGAAACTGAAAGAAATATGTCCTAATTCTCATGCCAAAGTGCTTATTGTATCAAGTGTTGCACCTATCTCTTCAATTTAGTTGTATTCTCTTTTTAGCTGAATTAAAATGCATATGGCAAAATAGTGTGTTACCTGAATTAATGATCGATGATGTTCATAAAAGTCAGCCCCTGGAAGTGATAGCTTTTCATTTTGTAGGGCTACTGTAACTTTCTCACAGAAGAAAGGCTGCTTGAAGCTGTGGAGATTGGGCAGGTATCGTTGCTAAATATCATGCTTTCGTACTCAAATTTTTTATTCTTTGAATATCTAATTCTAATATTTTTGCAATTGTGATCGTGAAACTTGTGTTTCCTTTCCATTGTTGCTAGGATAATGTGATCAGACAATAGCAAAAAAAAGTTTAATCTAGTTGGAGTCAAATGCAGGGTCTGGATTCCATGAAAAGTCTCTGTTGAGTGTTTGTTTTGTTATGATGGAAAAAAAAAAAAATCTAAGAAGGTTTTACTAATTAGATTTGATCTTGTATAAGTCCGATCTGATGGTTAACTGTTGTTGTAGGTTTTGAGGAGTCTGAAACACCATATCTATGGTTCCTGTATTATTATGAAGCATTGTCTAACATTTCAATTGATTCTGATATAGGGACAAGAAAGAGGACTAGATATATCAAACGAGATAACAGAGGCTGAGATAAAGTCTACAGAATTCTTGGGTGAATAGCAGTGCTTTTAAAAGGCACTCAAGTGCTTGCCTAAGTGCTCGGGCGAGGTGAGACGAAACCCAAGTGCCTTGTAACACCTCAGGGCAAGGACTTTCAATGAAGCACCACTCAGGCAGTGGGCAACTCGAGTGTGCGCTCAAGCCAAATTGGTCGTGGCTCAGCTTGGGTTCAAGCATGGGCAACTGAGTTGGTTCAATCGAACCAACTAATAACACGTACTCCCTCGCGCCTGACCTAGTGAAAGCAGCCAACGAAACCCTACCACTTCGTTCGCCACTATAGCTTTGTCCACTTCTTGCTTCGTTGTTGGCTACTTCGTCCGTCACCATCTACAGCTTCGTCCGCCACCGGTTTCGCCCTTTCTCCCACCTTCCTCCATAACCTTATGCTGGTTACTTCTCCATCTCCTCTCTTTCTCACTATATAGGTAATATAGTGAATTATAGCCTTTCGTTGATTACTTTGTTGCACAAGCTTGAGGTGGGTGCATTGTTAGGAGTGAGAACTTAGAACACACACACACACACATGTATGCATGTATATGCATATGTATATGTATATGTATGTATATATATTATATGTATATGTATGCATATATATGTATATGTATGTATATGTATATATACGTATATATGTATATGTATGTATATATATTATATGTATATGTATGCATATATATGTATATGTATGTATATGTATATATACGTATATATGTATATGTATGTATATATATTATATGTATATGTATGCATATATATGTATATGTATGTATATGTATATATACGTATATATGTATATGTATGTATATATATTATATGTATATGTATGCATATATATGTATATGTATGTATATGTATATATACGTATATATGTATATGTATGTATATATATATGTATATATAAATATAGGTGTATATATTTATGTATATGTATATATATGTATGTATATATGTATGCATATATGTATATATGTATGTATATATGTATGCATATATGTATATATGTATGTATGTATATATGAATGCATATATGTATATATGTATGTTTATATGTATATATATATGTATATCAGTATATGTATATAAATTTATAAATATATATGTATATGTATATATATGTATATGTATTTATATATGTAGATACATATATACATATATATATATATCTATATATATATATATACATTTATATTCACACATAGACACTTATATTCAGGGTTCGTCGGATCGAGACATACCACTTGGTATTCAGGGTTCGTCAGATCGAGACATACCACTTGGTATGGGTGGTATGTATTGGTCCGATAAGGGACCGGTACGAGCGGTACCACTTGAAAAGGAGAAGATGTGTCATGTAAAGGAGAAGACGTGCAAAAAGATATTTCTGCCAATTTCTGCCCTAAACGCAATGTTAAATGAGGGGATCAGATCACTCGAAAAGGAGCTGTCAGCATCTGGGTTTGCACTCTAGCTAATAAGTATCGGTTGGTGCAAATTGGACGGTCCGGACGGTTTTGAATTCTTGGCCAAATGACTGATATTTCTTGGTCTGACTAGGCTTTGTTACCAAAGTTAAGCTAAATTGTAAGTCTTGCAGTCCTCTTCAATTGATGGGGCAAAGAACTTTAGCAGACAGGTATTTCTTTTTTGATGCCCATGTTAGGTGAATATCTACTTGTAGCATACAAATTTATGAATACTAATTGAGCTTTTCATTAAGTAAATCAGGGTGGTCAGAATCAAGGTTAGCAATTCTGTATACTAATAGCGTACTGGACTGCTCAGACACTACTGGTGCCATATTGGTATACCAAGTGTTGATATGTTGTACGTACTATGTATTAAGTTTCAGAAGATTGAAAAAAGACAGAAAAACTAAGAAAAAGAATCTGCTTGGTACAAGCCCTGTACTTCCCTATGCTGGGGGTATACTGGGTGGTACATGCCCTGTGCCAGGTGTCTTGTTTAGTTTACAACTTTACATTGATCTGCATACCAGTAGATTTTCAGACTGGTAAATTATGTCCGTACCAAGTGGTACCTTGCGGCATTGCAAATCTTGGTTGGAACAGTGAAGAGCATGAAGAGTTTAGTTTTGTGTGATTGTCATCTGCCCCTTGTACTAAAGAAAACTTTTAAGATAGTTGTAATACAACCATGCTTTATTGATCAGGGTGTTGAATGGTTACAAAAAGTTAGTGTAACCAGATTGGAACCTTGATGTGTTTGTGGGGGTTCTTAAAATGCTCTTGCCTTAACTAGGGATATTGCCCCACATAGAGCTTATTGTGGGACAAGATCCATATAGCTGACTCTAGATGGTTAGGATACTGTAGCTTGTTTTCTTGTTGTTTATAAATATATAATATGAGTTCGAAAACCAATTTCTTCAAGTATATTATCATTTCTCATGAAGTTTTGTTGTACTTATAAATTGTTTACTTTATTGTTTCTATAAAGGAAGATTTTACTTTGAAATCCTGATGCCTTTTAGAAATGATTTTTGACATTTGACAATGATAAAGATGACTGCTTCCATGTAATATGTACAATTTTATACTAAAAGATGACTATTGGAAAAAAAAAAGTTGTTAGTTTATTGTAAAAATATCCTGCTTCCATGAAGTGGAATGATTTTATGGGATTAAGCGATAAATTTATAGGGAAATCTCATTTTTATCAAAATGCCACTCACTCTATTGACTCAGACTGTTCCTTCTGATACCAGGTTGCAATAAGGGAGATATGCTATGAAGTGGAGTCCTTGGTTAAGAAGTGTGGAAAGCAGAAATTGGTTGAAGCTATCAAGTTGCCTCCTATTGAGCTTTATAGGCATGTTGAAGTATGAAACTCTCATGCCTTTCTTTTCAATGGCAGTAGAACTTTTCTTGATAATTATAGTTCATTTTAACTTCATACTTGTGATAAATGATACCGATAAATGATTTTAGCTTGAACATTGTTCTAGATCCTAACTGGAATGAGCCTGTTTCCCTTTACATCAGTGTTTTGAACATCTCAGTGAATATTTTAACATGTGTTTAGCTTTACAAATTCTTCCAATAAAAATTTCAATTTATTTCTGTTTTTATGTTCCATTTCTTTCAGTACATCCATACACATGATGTCAACCTCACCATTCAAAGGTCATTTTTTTTTCTTTTCTAAATTCAGCGACACACCCATAGAATGTCTATATTCCATAGTGTGGTCCAAAGATATTGGTTCTGTTCGGTTCTGGTGGCTGATCAGAGACTTCTAGTCAGCGAATAGAAGACTGCAGTTCCATCAGAGAGGAGAGAAATGTAGGTAAAGTTAATACATAATAGTATATTCAGATTAGCACGTGGAACTGATTGTTAATATGACCTTGCACTCTGCTTATTTCATTCCAAATGAACTCATAAAACAATTGCAATACCTGCTATCTAGTCCCTATCAGTCATGCTTTTGACATGGAAAAAGTAATGAGAATGGAAGTTATATCAGCAGGGAGGGAGAGGTGAAATAGAGAGGAATGATAGAACATGAACGAAGAGAAATTTATGGCAGAGTAAGAGACTATACATAGTTGAAAACAGGCCTGCTGGCTGCCGTGTTGTTTCTTGGAAAGAGGAAGCATGACAAACCTGTATAAGTATCATAGATTTATAATTTTATACATCAATTTTGATTTATAAGACTGTTACATGAGGAATAAATATTTTTTATCTTATCCCTTTTCAGTATTTAGCATCTATGTGAAATTACTTATTTGCCCTTCTGATATGTCTTTTCAAATATATAACCTGCAATCACAATTATGTGTATGGTGGTACACTTTCGATCATGTTGGTCCATAGGCATCAAACTAATTATATCTAGATGTGATTTAGATGAACCCTCATAAAACCCTTGTGAAGCTGTAGTAATTTTCTATATCCTCATAAAACTTGATTTCATGTTCATGCACTTGTAAAAGTTTGTGTACCCTCATAAGTTTTGGTGCCAGCTACATGATGGTTGACAGATTTTTATTCAGTTATTGATTGACAAGTTTTAATATATCATTTGACATGATAGCTGAGATACCAAAATAGGCAAAAAATGTGAACTTATTGCATGAGGCTCTTGCCAATGTGGGTTCGAAGAGGGTCAACTATCTAGATGGAGACTTGGAGGGGCAAACATGCAATTTGGCAAGCTTGCACGGGAGCATGTGCAAAAAGCCACTTATTTGTTTTCTTTGGCTGAGCTCCTCTTTTCATGTGGGTTTGGATCTTTTATCCATTCAACCAGGTAACAGACCATATAGGCGTTATTTACAGGACTTGTACAGAGTACAGGTGTGTTGTTTTGTACTGATTTGGCCATTATTTGGTATTATACTGGTCCACAATTTTAGTCCTTGCTTTATATTATTATTTCATATTCGTAAATGAACCCATGTAAATTACTGTGAAACAAGGTTGTTGACTTGTATAATGATTTGTATTTTGTAGTAATAAACATCTATTGTGTTGACCTTTCTTCTCCTAGGTACTCAAGTCCTTTTTGGGCTGCAATTAAGAGATGGATGTTAATAGAACATTGTCCACTATTCATCTCAATTAAACTGCTGGTTCATTTTAACACTTGCGATCAAACATTGGACTTGAATAGCAGTAAAAACTGAACTACCGAATACTGATTGCCCATGACAGCAAAAACTTAAATGAATAAAAAGTAAAAGTAAATTGTTCCTTGTAGCCCTAGCCTACCATAGCTTACTGACATACTATTGATTGCAGTAATTCCATCCATGTTGATATTCATACCCATCTCTCCTTCACCTCCTCCGCTTCCGACTTCCTCTTCCACATCTCCACTTCCTTATCTGCGTTGCCACCAGTTCCTTCTTGTTCACTGATACCTCCTGCTCCTCCTCTTTTTCTGTGTGCCCGCCCGTGTGCAGTACCAACCCATATTGGTTGTCAGTACATCAATTTGTACTGTTTTGGTCATCAGCTGGTATTAGCACCAGACTGACATTTGAATCTTCACTTTATTTTATCATTTCATATACTTAAAAGGTCCTTTGTAAATTACCCCAAAACGAGGCAGATTTTGACTCATACAGTGATTTGTACAACAATGAAAAACAACTATATATTGACCTTTCTTCTCCTAAGCACTTAAATCTTTCTAGGGCTGCAGTCTGGATGACTATAAATAGAATGTTGCCACAACTCATCCCAATTGAACTGCTAGTTCATTGTAACACTTGCAATGAAACCTCTGACTCAGAATCCAGAGAAGCAATAAAAAATACCCTACTGATTACCCAAGACAGTGATAAATTCAATCGATAAAAAGTAAATATTAAATTGTTTCATTAGCCCTAATCAAATCATAGCTTACTAACATACTATTGATTGCAGTAACCCATCTATGTTGGTATCCACACCCATGTGTGAATCCAGATTTATAGATGTGCATGCATGCAGCTGAAGATATACTGTCATATTAACATAACAGAGTACATATCCATCTCAGTATATTTAAAATATGCAATTGCTTTGATTGTGGATGTGATCAGCACAATTCTGGATGCATTTTAATTTTGTAAAATATTATTTCTATAATTCCCACATTCAATTTTTGTATTTTTTGTCTAACTTCTTACTGCTATTTTATTTCTAAACAAGTAGTGACACTTTGCAGGACATATCTGGTGATGATTTAGTAAAAGCACTGCAAATAAAAAACAAAATACCAAGAAGAAAGTCTCTTTCTGCCATAGAAGAAAATGTCTTGACAATACTTACTGAAGAAGGCTATGTTTTGAAGGAAGAAACCATTGGAGGTGTGGAGGTGTCAGAGGATGTCTATGAGGAAGAAGATGAAGATGAGGTCATAGTTGTTGATGGTGAAGTTGATGAAGGTGATGTTCATATAAAGCCAATGTTACGTAAACCTGTGCCCCTGGTAAGTTTCCCTTAATTTTTAGATGATAATATCACCGATACCATGCTGTGTAGATTATGACTTACCTTTTTAACCTTCTATGTTTGTAGTTTCTTTGCCGAGGGAATGTTTTTGTGCATATTCTCCCTTCACTCAAAGAGTCACACTCAAGTTTATATTTAAAGTTTCAAACAATTATTAAACCACTTATCTAAATACTGATCTATATTGATTGTATTGTAGGTACATACTAGTCTGATCAGGTGTCTTTGTGCTGGTTATTAATCATGCTAACAAATAGCCACAATTTAAGTAACTCTTTCTTGTACTTAAGATTTTTAATTGTGGGATCAAACCCATATAGTTTCATGTCAGAGTGGTAATGTATGGCATACAGATGGCATTGTTAAAAAAACTGGGTGCATGGAACCATCCGGAATTTACTGGTTCACCATTAAACTAGTACTCAGACCAAACTAAACTACATTGTCTTTTCCAGTATTGTTTTTTGACTTTCACTGGGCAGTAACCTCACTGCTTGACTTTGGATCCAAATAGGGTGTCTTTGTCTCTTTTTAGTGCTCTTCACCAACATATCACCCTTCCTCTCATCATCACATTCCCTCACTCAATTCGTTTCAAATCTCATCAATTTCTATTCCCAAACTCACTCAAATCCTCAATGGGAGGCTCAATTTCTCAAGGGGAGGCTCAATTTCAACAAAGGTCAATCTGGTGATCTGAATTGGATTTTCTCCGAAGTTAGGTAAATCCAAACCTAATCCATTAATATAATCACATTCCATTTAGTTTCAAATAGTCTATGGTTTATTGCAATCAGGTATTACATAAATGTAGGTTAGTATTTAGGCCCTTTTCCTTAGTGAATTTGGGGCTCAATCTATATAAAGATTAAACTTTAAACCTAGTGGACCTAGGGTAGATTTGACAAGGATCAAGGCTTCATCCTTTGGATCTACCCTCGATCTGTGAAAATTAATAGTAACTTCATTCTTCCCACAAGGTTCAAGGCTCGTACATCTAGGTTGGGTTTGCATAGATCTAGCATAGACATGGAACTAAACTAGATGCACGAAGATGTAGCCTAAATCCACATGGATCAAATATGAATTTTGTGTATCTAACTTTTATTTTTGAAAATCAAATATAAATCTTATAATTTGTGGATCTGTCTAAGATTGACAACTTCTGTAGGAAATTGGTTGCAAAGTTATAAAGTACCTATCCAGCATGTCCCTAAAAGTTTGGGCCAGGCAGGTCACACTTAAAAACTTAAAATACACAAAATAGGATCATTCTGATAGGTTTGTGGTTTTGAGAGGGTAACGGGTGGTTTACTACCAGTTCCTTGTTGCACCAGTAAAAACTAGGGGACCAGCACACTCTGACTGGCAATTGAACATTCCAATTTGATACTGGTTATTTGGTATTTGATTCTTATAAACTGCTTACTGACAATCATATATTTATCAGCAGCTTTTTGTCCATAAAATTTATCATATCTTTATTAGTAGCTTTTTTGCCCATGAAACTTATATAATATATGTTTTGTGAGGTTTACTTTGTTGAATCTTATAATATATTTGTAGCCTTTTTGCCCATGAAACTTATATGATAGTAGTACTTCAATTTTCTTTCATAAGCAAAACATAATTTGCTTTAAGGTCAAAATCCATAACGTATAGTCTGGAGTCTGGATAGTGTTTTAACTAACAATTGATAGTTTTTGGTCTATTTCAACCTCTTTTATTGCACCAAAATCTTGAACATGTTATCAACTTGTTATCCCTCTTATTCGTGCGCTAGTAGGTAAATTGTGCGAGTTTGAACTGAAGTTGGCCTTCTAAAATTTGCTTCATGTTGTTTTCATCAATATTTGTCCTATTATGAGTACTCATATTGAAGAAAGAATATGTTGGGTTGTTTCTGGTGCCTTATGGTATCATCTCTTGCTGGTTGGCTACCTTGGGCTGCCTGGCATAGGCTGAAAATTAGCCTAACCATGTGTCAGCATTGTCAGCACAACTTAGCACAAAAAATGCTGGTGCCTTTTTAGAGCCACACAAGCCAACACATACTGATTTACATAGCAATACTTGTGTTGCACATTTCTTTCCCATCATTTAATTCCATGTTATTGATTTACAATTTTGATTTCAAGTTCATAGTAGATTTTATCAATCTCAAATAAATTTAATTGGTTAACCGATCATATTGACATAGACTACCTTGTCATTATTTAGCTATTCTCTGAGGTTGATGTGAAGCTGGTCTTCAAGGAAGTTACATCCAAGCTTCTCAGGAAGCGTATTGTGGAGGTATATTGATTGTCATATGTTGGCATTCTGTTATGTTCCTATTACTGTACAGTTTTAATTCTTATTTTCAGACTGCTTCAAACACCACTCTTTTGTGACTTTCTCTTCCTGTCCTGTGTCTTTCATTCACTTTCCCACCTAATGAAAGGCCCAAAGCCAATCCCAGGGAACAATAAAGTTTCATAGGGTCTTTTTGTCTGGGTGAAGGCAGTCCGCATCTTCATAGACACGTCTATTTCACCGAGCCTCTCTCCGAGAGGGCATCACATTGATTGGGTGGTAGGCACCCATAGCAACTAGAGTTAGCTGTATCAAGGTCCGCCGAACCGTACCGTACCGGAGTTTCGACCCGGCCTCGGTACGGTACGGTACGGGTGTACCGACCGGTATACCGAGGTGTACCGAGCGGTACACCTGATTTTACCGATTTATCCGAGCTGTATTGAATTCCTTGTGAATGACAAATTACCTCTCTTAATGTTTATGAATAAGACAGCAAAATTGCTTGTTGACATGCGATCTGTAGAATTAGTCTTGTACGATAATTGCTGTTGGCTTTGCTTTATTTTGCATGCATAGTCTTGTCAAAGGTGCCTATTGACCATGCATAAAAGTGCATTATTTGATGGACATGATAATTGGACAATAACTTGTTGCATCTATTATATTGTGTTTATCATTTGTTGATGAGGCAGATGCCCAATCTTGATCTATGGTTTTTAACAAGCTTTCTGTTAGCTTTTGTTATTTTTGGAGTCTTAGTAATTATGATATCTCATTTATAAGACTAGGATACCTTTGAAGTTTGGGGACCATAGTGGTATTGGAGTGACTGCCTTTTCAATTTAAGTAACTGAAAGCCATAAAGAGAGAAATAGTGGAAATCAGGGTGATGTTAATGAATGGTGATCAATATTAGTGGTTGCAGTAGTTATACATGGATGCAATGAAATCTGAAAGATTATTCCTTTTGAAACTTCAAGATAAGATATTAATATCAAGATTATAAAATTGTAAGAAAAATTAGGATAAATGAAGTAAAGATTGTCGTAAAAACGATTGAATAGGTCAATGTAGTATCTTTATTGGATCATAGAAAATTTGGGAGCAAGATTAACTTGGCAAACTGTGTTGTTTCGACTAATATTTAAAAACCATTTCAAATGCCAATATTTAAAAATGAAGAGACATTTAAGAACTGAGCAGATTATTTGGGAATCTAAATTATGAGCCATATTTTGAAATCTGAGAGGGTGGAGACAATGAAGCAAATATTTTTGAAGGCTATTATTTTTCTTTGTGCTTGGTTGGTAAACCACTGATTCTATTTGCTTATTAAGAATGCATAACCATTTTGGGTAAAGGTTTATCATAATGATGAATTGCATAATTGGACAATAGATTTGAAAGCAATATTTGTGTTCAACAAGCGTTTTGGCTACTAATTTGCTGGTGAATGTCCTTTTAACTATATAATTATGCTTTTGGTGATAGCATTCTTTTATTTTACCAGATATGCTTTTTAAGTTTGTGATTAGGTCTGTTCTGGCTTTATCCTTGTGAAGGCATTTCACTTGTAATCCAGATTGTTGTCTTGTTTCTCCAGACCTAATTATGCTTTCAAATTTGTGTTAATTATGCTCATTATAATATACTTGTTAGGTATATCTTTTTCTCAGTCTCCATGTAATTAATGTGACCCCACTTCTTTCCTTCAAAATTGTCATACTGTGACCTAGTATAGCAAGATTAATTAAGGAATCAAGTTGTTTGTACCTGTCATCTGCGGGCACCTAGAAAGGCTAAACATGAATGCCACATACTGTGACGTCGTCTTCTTTTATGGTCCAATTTGTACTAAATTTGACTATCACAGGGTGGAAAACGCAGCGACGGTCGAAGCCCTTCAGAAATTCGTCCAATTAACTCACAGTGTAGATTACTTCCTAGAGCACATGGAAGTGCTCTGTTTACTCGTGGAGAAACACAGGTTCGCTGAAGTGCCTAGTTGTGGTTTGCACTTTGCAGTAATATGACATCTGGTGATATCTGCACTTGTTGTCCCTAACGAGTTGGCTATATAAGCTATTGAAAGCCTTTTTGTGATACTATCCTAACGAGTTGGCTTTTTGGTTCTAAATGCTATTGAAAGCCTTATTTTACTATGTAATTTCCAGTTAGTAACTGTTGATTTCAAGTTGGACCCTGGTGGTGTACTGTGTGAGCGCAAATGTTAGCTTAGCATGTTGGTTTTCTTTTTTCTTGTTTCTTTTCTTTCTTGAACAATACGTGAGATTTATTATTTTTTTCAAAGCTTTGAGTATATTAAAATAATACATTCTATTTTTTTTGTTTTTTAATGCTAGAGCTTCTTTACCATAAGTAATGAATAACAGAACTTAATGGAATCTGTTTGTTCAGACCCTCTCTTTATTAAAAAATATTATTGAACTTTTATGTTCATTTGTAAGATAAAACTAAGTTAATGTGATTGCAAAAATAATTTTTATGAAAAGTTAATGTTTAGATGTTCTTAAATTTTCAATAGAATGCACATAAGGTAGATGATTTTAACTCTAACATCATATTATCTGAATTTCTAGTCACTTGCGGTGGTTACTCTTGGAGATAAACAAATGGCACAAAGGATAGACAATCTTGTGGATACAGAAGAATTAAAGAGATTTTATCTTCAGGTATGTCTTATGTTCCATATGCTAGTATTACAGTTAAAATCTCTTTTACATTTGGGTGAATTATGAATTCTTTTGTTGGTTTAATCAAGGTTCGTCGTACCATAACGTACCACCCGATATGCGTATTTCATATCGGTTTGTCGGTGCATTCCATCGTACCATGTGTTGGTACATTGGTATAGTTCGGTATGTACCATACTGACGGTCGATTAGTACAATGGTACGGATTGGTAAGGCAAACCATGGGTTTAACTGAAACTGTTTTGCGACTTTGATTATTAAGCATGCTAGTTGGTCATTGTTCTTATTTAAGCAAAATAAGTGCTACTGTTGTTTGGGTTTAATAATGCTGAGTAATGTTGAGATGGATGTGTGGAGTTATTAGGAAAGATAGGAACAAAATTACTTTTATTTGTGAAGAACTAGGTACCACTGCGATAGAGGATAAGATGAGAGAAAATCGTTTAAGATGGTTTTGACATATGTTTACCTTCAGATGCGATGGTCAGAAGAGGTGAAATAATTAATGTTAGCAGTACGAGGAGAGGTCAGTGTTTTCAAAAGGCGCTCAAGCGAGGCAAGGCTCGAGCACCTTGTAAAACCCCCAGGCGTAGCGCTTCAATGAAGCGCTACTTGGGTGCTCGCTTGAGCCCATTCGTCGGGCGCCTCGAGTGAGTGCCCGAACTAAATTTGGTTTGGTTCAAACTTTGGTTTAATTGGACTTATAAGTTGGTTCAATTGAACTAACTAAAAGAAAACAAAAGTGAAATGAAACCTTACATCGGTCGCCTTCGTTCGCTCTACCTGTCGTTGTCAGCAACCTCGTCCAATCTCATTCGCCGCTGCTACTTGTCCGCCATTACAGCTCGTCTAAACCCTAAACCTTATCTGCCGCTATAGTCTGTCTATTGCTGAAGTAGCTCTATCCGCCGTTGACGACAACCTCTTATGTCGCCTTCATTTGGCACCTTCGCATGTTCCATCCAATGCTGCAGCTCCGTTCGTCACTATTGACAACGTTGTCTACCACCTTCGTTCGCCGCAGCAGCTTTGTCCGTACGTAGCTATAGTTTCATCCTTCGCTCTTGGCTTTCCCCACCTTCTTGTTAATTAAATTGCGAATGGACGAGCAACAACTTGTTTGGAGTAGTTTAAATATATTTGTTGTATCTACAACACCATGGGCAATATGCACTTTGATTTGTACATGAAACTCCCTTAGCTTTTACTTAATGATGTCTTAGAGCAACAAAACATTCTTGGTTAACAATATGCTTTTGGAGCAATTTAATTCTAACATAGGTCTCCATAAACTTGTTTAGCATATTTCTATTTAGCCGCTTATTATTTTAATTATAATATTCAGGAGTGTCTCATTTCGCTCAGGTGGGCGCCTAGGCAAGCGCCTAGTGCCTTGGATATTTTGAGACCTTGGCACCTTTTCGCACATCGCGTTTTTACAAACATTGGGAGAGACAGAGGAAGACCTAAAAATTTTTTAATAGAAACTATAAATAAAGATTTAAGCACTCTAAACTTAACTAAACATATGATTTTTTACATATCTCAATATCCATGTTACCAACCCTAAGTTATTGGGATATTCGGCTTTGTTGTTGTTGTTGTAAACTTGTAATAATGTTGAGTAATGATTTTAGGCCACTTATTTGAGAAATGATTATAGAAGGACCTATCAGTTGCATGCAACATTTCATCTCCTGTCTTCTATAGCATTGTCCAACATGTGCTGTCTAGCAGCTAGCTTTTAAATGTACTGGTTCTGCATGACATTCTATACCCTACAGGTACATCAGTGGTTGTATTGAGAAAAGTAAAAACAAATAAACATTGTTGTGAGAGGCTGGGGATAGGTTGGTCACTGTGACAGGGGATAGCTGTTGTCCACAATGTGCTGTGTGGAATCTTGGGTGAAGCTCCTCTGCTTCCTTGTTCTCTTGGTCGACGGTGTAAGATCTTTTGGAAGAGATGATAGGTCTCGATTGAAAAAGGTGGTCTTTGAGACACAGAAAAACTAAATATATACTTGTGCCTTTGTCGTAGGTAGTTTTCTTTTTGTTTTTAGAAAAAAAGAACCCAGTTAAGATGTGTATATTTAACTGACTGAATAAACATTCTATAAATTATGTGCGCCACAATGATACCCCCTTTAGTGTTTCCAAGTGCTTCTCCGACATCTGGATATATAGTGTGCCAAGTTCCCAAGCCAAAGTTCACAAGAAGGGTTCTAGGTGCTGCTCCCTTTCATTGATTCTAGGAAGCATGATATATTACTTATATTCATGGTACTAACTTTTAAAAGAGATTCATTTCTACATGGTGAACCTCGGTGCTCCTTTTGCCTCAGAATCTAATCATGAAAAAATGGACAAGCATGAATCCAACAAAGTTGAATAATTATAAGATTAGTAATGTTTACATTTAATAATTTACTTGTATTGTAAGTTCTAAATGAGATTAGTTCATAGTATGAACTTCACACTTGACATCTCAGTTCAACCTTTGTTTGACAGTTTGTGGATCATGATTGCAGTATTCATTTCCACCATCATGTGTTGGTGAAGTTCGGCGGATGGGAGCACCCAGTAGGAGGGAGATTGGTCATGGGATGCTTGCAGAACGTGCACTTGAACCTATTTTGCCTTCTGAGGAGGAGTTTCCTTATACCATTCGTGTTGAGAGTACCATAACTGAAAGTAATGGCTCGTCGAGGTGATTTCTGATAAGTCAATTTATTTTTTGAATCTTTTTGGGATGGAAGAGTGTTGACTTTTTTATTGAAGCTCTAGCTGTTTAGATTTGGAATTTCTAAATCTTCTTGTCAAAATCAATTACTTTAGTTAAGATTCTATAATGTATCTGAAACCTGTGATTCTCCCAAATAATTACCAGTATGGCATCTGTCTGTGGTGGTTGCTTGGCACTTTTAGATGCTGGAGTTCCTATTAAGAACTCTGTTGCTGGGATAGCAATGGGTATGGTCTTGGATACAAAAGAATTTGGAGGGGATGGGACCCCACTAATTCTCTCTGATATTAGTGGATCTGAAGATGCTTCTGGAGATATGGATCTTAAGGTTCTCTTTTCTTTTTATCTCATCCAAATCATTATGTTGTCCTTTATTTAAATATCTTTCTATGTCCAATGAAAGATAACAGTCAGCTAACTTTGCAGGTTGCGGGTGATGAAAATGGTATAACTGCATTTCAAATGGATATCAAGGTTGTTGATTGTCCTAAGAGCATAATTGACAACTTATTTTTTACTTCACACACCTATCCTGTATTATGCCTAGTTGGGAGTAGTCTAGTTTTAGGACTTTTAATAGACCCAAAGTGAGTCTTCATGTAGTTACTATTGAGTTCTTTTTTTTTTCTTATGTTATGTAGGTTGGAGGGATTACCTTGCCTGTAATGCAACAAGCACTTGTTCAAGCAAGAGATGGACGGAAACATGTTTTAGGTAAGCCTCTAATTCACACTTTTCTGTGTTATGATACTGCACTACATTCCTTATCAAATGTTCTGTTTTGCTGTTGCCATAACCAAACTATAATATGTAAAGTTAAAGTTTGTTTCATATTATCCATGATTATTACACATTACAAGTATGCATCTTTTCACAATTTCATTAACAAATCTGTTGTGGTGCCATTGGCATCATAAGGTTTTCATAATTCAAAGCAATGATTCAAATACTAGTGCAATACTGGTATCAGTCAATAGACCGTACTGTCACGGACTTAGCTGGTTTTGCCTAAGTCGTGCGGCACCCTTGCGTGTCCGTCCGCAAAGGTTAGCCTTCCCGAAACCTCCCATTGGTCCCTTAGGACCTACAAAAGAGAAAACGTGTAGTTGAAAACCCCCAGCTCGGGATCCACAAGCAAACATCTCCGAAAACACTTCATTGACAATGCAAATTACAAATAGACTTTACAAGCTCAGAATAGTTGCACAACAAAGGGTAAAATGGTCCATTACAGACCGAATTCTCTCACTAGTGTCCACATGACACAATCTTTATCTACAAGCCTAAAACGGTCATCAAGCCCACTTAAACGAGGCTGTTCTGCCTTCGACCGTCCCGCTACATGCTGTGCAAAGCATGAACAAACAGAAAGACACGGACATACACAAGTATTGCATCAAACATCCTGTTTAGAACTTTGTCCGTGACAACCCGGGGGGTTCCAGGGTGCTGAGATGGCTGACGTTTTGCTCCGCTCAGCTCCGTCACCGCAGCAAGCCAGAACAGCCCAAAAACAGGCCAAAACAGCCCAAAAACGGGCCAAAACAGGCCATTTTTGGCCGCGCGAGCGAGCAGCGAGCGGCGGACGAAGAGCGAAGCATGGGACAGCACCTTCCCTGCTATACGAAAGCCCCATCCAGCCCTGTGCCACCCGGGGGGTTCCAGGGTGCTGAGATGGCCGACGTTTTGCTCCGCTCACCTCCGTCACCGCAGCACGCCAGAACAGCCCAAAAACAGGCCAAAACAGCCCAAAAACGGGCCAAAACAGGCCATTTTTGGCCGCGCGAGCGAGCAGCGAGCGGCGGACGAAGAGCGAAGCATGGGGCAGCACCTTCCCTGCCATA
>LVTN01000825.1:49518-87018 GCA_001649415.1 Musa itinerans | reverse complement strand
ACCAACAAGAATTGTCCAGTTCCGCAAGCCAGCTTTGTTGAAGAAGTTAAGATACTAGCTTTTCACATAATCCTCAATCTCAGCCAAATGTTAGAGGGTGTATCTTGGTGCCACTAATAAGGTTTCTCCTTTGGAATCTAGATGGCAACGGTTTAAATTGTAAAAATAACCTCTTTGCTTGCAGGTTTAAAGCTGCGTACGTTAGCCCTCTCTATGTCACCTATTAGTGGGAGCCTCCTCACTGGGTCATCCCTTTTAGGAATTTTAACATTTAATATTTGAACTAATTTTTCCTCCCAAAAGTGTGAATTGAAAAAAAAAATCTGCAAAATGATGGTTTCTAGTTGTAATTCATATGGAAAATTGATCTATTTCTTAAATCTAAGTGTTCTAGTTATTTATATTATACTTAAATAGTGGAAGAATGACCGACAAATTTATTATGACAATTTTGCAAAGAATGCTAATTTTGTTTCTTTGTCCATTTTGTATACTTGCTATAATTTTAAGCAAGGTTTGAAATATCGTACCGTATCGGCATTTCGACATTCGCTCGGTACGGTACGATACAGTATACCGAGCGGTATACCGCTCGGTATATATATACATATATATATGTATATATATACAAGGATTGAAATATCGTACTGTACCGGAGTTTCGACGTTCGCTCGGTACATATATATTTATATATAAAAGATTACATATATATTTTTATATATATATTTTTTATAAAAGGCGACATCGCATCGCCTTGGTGGCGTCGCCTTTTCCTTCTCCCACGCGGGGCGACGTCGCCTCGTTTATATATATATATTCTTATATATAAGGCGACGTCGTCGAAAAAGGCAATGCGACGTCGCCTTTTATAAAATATTTATATATAAATATTTATATATATTAATATATATATATTTCGTTCTGTCCGGTAACGGGCAGTCCGTGTACTATATATTCTCTTAGAGACGTCTCCTTTTATATATATATATATATATATATATATATATCGTTCAGTAACAGGCGGTCCGTATATCGGTCAGTTGACAGACTGGTATGTACCGCTCGTATATATATATATATATATATATATCGTTCAGTAACAGGCGGTCCGTATATCGGTCAGTTGACAGACTGGTATGTACCGCTCGTATATATATATATATATATATATATCGTTCAGTAACAGGCGGTCCGTATATCGGTCAGTTGACAGACTGGTATGTACCGCTCGTATATATATATATATATATATATATCGTTCAGTAACAGGCGGTCCGTATATCGGTCAGTTGACAGACTGGTATGTACCGCTCGTATATATATATATATATATATATATGTCGTCTGGTAATGAGCGGTCCGTATGCCGGTCAGCTGACGGACCGGTATGTACCGCCCGGTACGGGCGGTATTATTCGAAATTGCATACCTTGATTTTAAGTGTGCATTTTGTCTTAATAGTTACTTTAAGGTGGACTTGTTTTGTTGTATTCATTCAGCTGAAATGATGAGGAGCTCCCCCCCTCCATCAAAGCAACTCTCTAAGTATGCTCCATTGATTCATGTTATGAAGGTAATACATGGGTACTATTCTCAGTTTTGAACCATGTGGCATATATTATTTTCTGTCATACCCTTTATTGAAAATAATGTTTCAGGTTAAACCTGACAAAGTCAATATAATTATTGGGAGTGGTGGGAAGAAGGTTAAAAGCATCATCGAGGAGACTGGAGTTGAAGCTATTGATACCCAAGATGATGGCCTAGTAAGGATTCAGACTGAACTTGTTCTTTAATCTTCATTCTGCTTTCGCAGATTCACTTGATATGACTGCATCTTGCAGATTAAAATTACTGCAAAGGACTTGTCAAGTTTAGAGAAATCGAAAGCTATAATAGCCAATTTGACAATGGTTCCAACTGTTGGTGATATTTACAGGTCAGATGTTATTGGAGTGTCTTTTAAGCTTTATATGATATTAGGTATTTTGAACATTAAATGCCTAGATATAACAGACTTTTGAGACTGGACTAACTTCCATGGCAACAATCCATACCATGTTCTAGCTGAAAGCAAGTAACCATATGTCGATCGGTTCATAACAACTGGTTTTTACATGTCCAGTCAGGGCCTGATGCCGGTCCATGTAACATCTTTTATTGTCCATTCTGGTTAGACCAGGTAGTAGGCATACTACACTGGTACTGTACTGTACCAGGCTGACATTTTAGTGGATCAATATTTAAATTCTTGGTTAGAAGATACCACATTTCGTGCTTAAATTTAATTTGTTCTATTAGGCATACATTAATACTCATTTTTACGTTGATTATGCCACTTTGGTGCTTCTTAAAAAACACACTATCTTATGTTTATTTATTATTATTCCGTCATGGAATTTACTTCATGACTCTTCCATGTGTATCTTGTGACTTTAATAATCCATATTTGATGTTGTGATCTTATGATAACATCATTCAATTTTGCAAGATATGATAACATCATGAACTACAACAACAGAGCCGTTAAGTCTCAACTATTAGGTTAGCTAAATGGATGTTTTGTCACTATTAAGATAGTTAAATTAAGAGTATTTAAATTTTTATTTATAGTTTCTGTTAAAGTCTTTTTAATTCTTCCTCTATTTCTCCTCATATCACTTCTCCTAACTAACACATCTGTACATTTGTAGGTCTCCTAATCATATTTTTTTATTCTTACATTTTATCTTCTATCAAAATGACACTTAATTATCTTCTATAGTTTCTGTTAAAGTCTTTTTAATTCTTCCTCTATTTCTCCTCATATCACTTCTCCTAACTAACACATTTGTACATTTGTAGGTCTCCTAATATTTTTTATTCTCACATTTTATCTTCTATCAAAATGACACTTAATTATTTATGATTCTCTTATATTCATTAGTTTCTCTATATTATTGAATAATAAGATACCTAAAACTTAATGGAACTTTTTATCTATCCAACTTAACTATATCTTGTTATATATTTTTAGTTATTAAGATTACATATCATATATGAAATCTTTAAATTCTAAGGATTGCCTCCACAATTCAAGTTCAAAATTAATTTCATTCAAACTCTCATTAACTAATGCAATATTATTACGTAAATAACATATACCAAGGAGGACTATCCGACAAGTAAATTCATTTATAATCAACATGAAAAAAGTAAGAACTTAATATGGATTCTTGTTATAGTCCTATGTCATGGAAAGCTCACTAAACAAACTCCTGACTACATTATCAACATTTCATTTATGATATTAATATAATTAGTGGATACATCTTTCTTTTTTGAAACCTAGGAACTCTATTATAGACCTTCTTTAAATCAATAAAAATCATATGTAAAATCTTTATTATATTTTTGGTTAATTATCTTGATAAATAAATAGTTTCTATTATTGATATTCCAAGCATAAAATCAAATTGATTTTTGAAGATTTTTAATTTAATTGTTATCCTACTTTTAATTTACATAGTATGAATCACGATTTTAGTTCCTCTGTAATTAGAATAGTTTTGTATGATATCCTTATTTTCAAAAATTGACACTAAAAAGTTCTTCGTCCATTCATTGTATTTTTCTAAATTTTAGAATTTTATTTAATAAGTTGTATCTTTTAAACTTTTACAAACCTCAAAAATATAACATCAGATCCCACACTCCTACCTATTTTGATGATTTTAAGGTTTTTTTTCTTTTATATCATTATTTCTAAATTTATAAATAAATCTACGAATCATACCATTATTATCTATCATTAAAGCTAAGTTATATATGGAATATTCATTAAATAATTTATAAAATAATTTCTCAATTTTGTATTTTTTGATCTTTATCTTTAATCCATCTAATATTATCTAAACTCTTGCACTTTCTTTTCCTAGCCTTAGCAATTCAATATATATATTTTTAATTCTTAGTAACCTAACTTATTACAAAAATTATCATCAACCTTATATCTTATCATGCTAATATCTCTTTTAGGATTTTCTTTAGAATCTATATATCTTTTAAATTTCTCTAGCATGATCTTTTAATTTTTCTTTTGCCATCATTGTCTAAACTTTAAACTAAAGCCATTAATTCTAACACAACATATGAAATGCTAGCAGCTAACCCCTTTATTTCTGTAGTTACACAGGATTTATCATTTGTCAGTTTTTCTTTATTTTACAGTGCAAGATGTGCATTATAATATCTTTAACCATTATAAAATGCATCTGTAAGATTTCATCAAGCCCACTAGCTGTGACATGTTTCTTAGCATAATGATACTCGATTTATGTAATATTAAATCAATTAGGGGGTATTGAAAGAAGAAATAATAATCCTAAAAATGATTATTATGTTTTTATGGTTCATTTATCTAATTCTAGCTTTGCATTAGGAATCAGCAAGCCCCCTTCCAAGCATGCTATAAGTTCCAGCTTGTCATTGTACACCTGTGTGCCATGCTTGCTATTGTAGGTGCATGCTTGTGCAAGCACAAACTTTTGTGGCTGGTGTAGTAGCTGGAGATGTGCCTATCTTCCATTCTAGAGACCTGGAGTTGTTTGACATGGTTGTCACATTGTAGCGGTAGCATTTTTTGGTTTTAACTAATTTTCCATCTTCATCCGATGTCCCCTTTTTCCATCCAGACGATTCATGTTTTATTAAATTTAATTTTATGCAGTCACTATAACAGATAACCTAGAAGTTGATTAGGAGTTGAATGGAATTGGCTTTCATTCCTTAAGAGAGACTTTTCAACTGTATTTGAGGGATTTATGTCTAGCACATTGCTTCAATTTTGTTGATTACAGTTATGTCAGTGAGGGGATTCTGTGTTTTCTTATGCATGATATCATTTTAGTGTTTTTGGTCAAAACCTGACACCCACATTTTCCTTCTAATTGAACTTCTCAGGAACTGTGAAATCAAGTCAATAGCACCTTATGGAGCTTTTGTTGAAATTGCACCAGGACGGGAGGTTTGTTTTAACTTTTAAGCCTTTGTGCAGGTTTACTAGCACCTTATTAGATGTATTGTTTTCTGCTACAAGCTTATACATTTTTTATATATTTTGGTACTTCATTGAATATGGGTGCTTGATATTCTCAACATGCCAAAGTGTTTTATTCATGAATACAAACTATTGAAATGAAGTAATGTCAACTTTTAAAGAATGAATTTAATTTTCTGTCATTCTAATATGATGAAAAATATGCATATTCAATATTTTTGTGTAGAGGCTCTCTTTTCTCTTACCTTTATGAACTACTTACTGCTATGTGTAATAAGTTCTCTTTTAAACTTTGATAGGGTCTATGTCATATCAGTGAGCTTAGTTCAACTTGGTTGGCAAAGGCTGAAGATGTAAGAACAATATCTTGTATACCTAAAGTCTTTGTCCTACTATGTGTCATGTTCACTAAGAACTAATTGTTTTGATACCTTATTTTCAGGTTGTTAATGTAGGAGACCACGTTGATGTGAAACTTATTGAGGTAAGTTAGCCTTCTGACATATAACCTGGACAACTTGACAAAATGTTTGTTTGTGAATTGCTTGTTTACATGCACTCGTCTTGATTTCTCCTGTTGCTGTTTCATTATCTTTGGCCTTAAGCTTTTGATTTACCATATTTAATAATTTTTTACTCCTTGAAACATATCTTAAACTAGTACAACATTAGTTTCTAATGACTAAGAAAGAAATAGTGATCCATTGTATAAGTGAAATTAGGTATTGAATCTAAAATAGAGTAGGAAAACTGTTTTTTACTATCTAATGGCATGTAAAAACTCCTATATGATACATCTGAAATGCACAAACATAAAAGGTTCATGTGGAGTAAATTCCACCGCTAAATTTAGATTTACAGAACAGACAATGAACATGTATAGATCCAACCCTGATTGACATACTGCAGCTTGCCCTCTTTTGCAAAACTCTAATAGGTGCTGGGTCATGTTCAGAAAACGGAATGTTTCAAAAAATCAATATATTTCAGAAAGCTTAGACGGATTCATACTGATCGGTTACATTAGTTCATGAAGAGGTCTGTCTCCTACATAATGACAAATATTTGATGATGAAAACTAACTCGGATTTTCTTGGTAGTCATTGTATGTGATGGATCGCATTGTTCTAACTGAAGTCAAAATTCATAGTAGCAAATGCCAAAGATAAATATTTACCTGTTACCACATTAATCAGCAAAGAGAAGATATTAATCACCTCTAATGACATAAATGATTCTCTTTTTCTTTTCTGGTGTAAGAAAAACGTTGCAACATGGAGAACATATTAAGTTCAATATGTGATAGTTAGCACAGCTAGTGTGCCATTGGAATAGGAAAGAAAATAAATAAAAACAACTTTTGATTTTGCAAAAGTTAAGACATTCCTGTTCAGTTCTGTTTTCTGGCATCACCTCTATTGGGGTGAGTTGGCTTTAATTGAGGAGGTAGGAGAGGGGCAAAGGATGTGTTATTGCATTCAAGACTCAAGATGTGGTGTTTAATGGCTTCTGTTCTCTAGTGTCTCCTTCTCCTATTCCTTCATCTTGGTTCTACAAGCAGATGGCTTCGGATGTCTTTGAGGGAGGAGGCAGGGTTTTGGTGCAGAAAATTTTTTTGTAGATGCAGCAGTTGGAAGATTAACTAGTGAAATTATTCAGTGGTAGAGGAAGTCATAAAAAAATCTAATAAAAATAATAAATAAAGATTTAAATACTTTTTAACCTAAGTTTTTTTACAAAAGTCAATAACGGCCAAAGATCCATGTAAGAAGAAAACCATGACCATTTCTTGTAGATTAGGTTCCTTTCAAGATATGGACACTCCTAATGTAGATTTGGCCTTCTCTTCCTGTGTTCTTGTTCACCGTACCGATGTGGGACATGCTGATTGGTGATACTAACTTAAATGATATAATACAATACCAAACATGACAAGTTCATGAAGAATCTTTAAATCCCCAAATCACTCCTTTATTCCAATACGTGATAAAATATCTTGATTCTCAAATATTAAATCTTGATATTGCAGAAGTAACAAAAAGGTACAATATAGTTGATTATTGAAAATACAAGGAACTTGACTAAAAGAGAGGTCTTTAGTGATAAACAGAACTCGAAGTCGTGGTATTTTAAATTGGCATATTGGATAAGATTGACTTATACTAGATTGGAGTCTTAAGCAATTGGAGTGAAATCCATTTAAGATAATGGTCCCATGATGGTAGTTATTCCCATAACTCAAACTCACACATTACTAACATACTATTCACTTCAGTGAAACAAATGTATCAGATCACACTCTTACTTGGAGTAGTTTACTCATGTCCAACAAAATTTACCATGGTAGTTAGTGTTGCCACAGATTAAAGAATGTCAACCAGTGGCTGTTTAGTCTTTTAAATTTCTTTGCTTAATTAATAATTGTTCAATATTTGCTTTTCTGTATTTATTATATGATATCTTGTATTCCAGATAAATGAAAAGGGTCAACTTCGATTAAGCCGTCGAGCCCTGCTTCCTGATGGAGACCTGGACACTAGTGGAAAACCAAAAACAAGTAATTCCATAAAAGAGAATATACCTCCCCAAGATCAACTTGTTAAAATTGCAGCGAAGAAGCCTTTGAGAAAAGATGAAACTGGACAGATAGTAGATCAAGGTGAGAATTCTCAGAAAAAGATCACAGTTCCACTTAAGGAAGCTACTTCAGCTCGAGGAAAATTGAATGATAAAAGCAAGGAAAAGGCTATAAAGAAATTAGCTCGCCCTGTTAGAGATGGTCAGTTTGTCAACAAACAAAAACAGAGCATTGACAAAGCAGTTACTGGTGTGGTTCCATCAGAAGGAATGGTTAACGGAGAAGTCAAAACTGGGTAGTGGTTGTGTATTATCTCATAACTTGCTTAAAGTACCACAGCTCAGAACTTCTGGTACTGAATATGCACTGCAGTCTCTGGGAAAGAATCTCAAGATGTTGAATGAGATGATGCTGGTTTCTTAACTGTATTCGTTAACATCCGAGGAAGATGGTGGCTCCATTTGTTTCTTTCACTCCTGAGCAGCCATTCATTTGATCATCAAACTGGACTCTGACCATGGATGCATTGCAGTAAACTGTGCAGAATATCTGCCATCATTTACACCCTGCTTTATGCAAATTGCAAACACTTTCTTTGGATGCATTCCTTTTTATTTTTTCATCTAATGAAAGCAATGTGAGATTCAGGATGGATTTCCCACAGCAAGAGCAATCATCAGATTAGAACTGACAAGAGCAAAATTATGTATGAGTAGTTATTTCTTCGGTGTGGAAAGATGAGATCAATTTGGCAGAGTAACAAGTGGATCTTTCTCCTTTTCTTTGGCCTGCCATGGATGAGCCCGAACCTACAACTGATTAGAGTTGAACAAATTTTGTTGTTGTTGTTCAGTTTATTTGTTTTGGTAAGCTTGTCTCTATAAATTAGGAGGACGTACAATCAATTGTATATGCAGAATATATGGTGTTGGACACTGCTGAGATCTTGGCTACATTACAAGGAAAAATTGGGAACCTCTATTTTGTCAAGACTTTTTTTTTTATTTGTTTTTTAAAACCTTTCTGGTGATTTAATTTCTGGTCTCTTTAATTACATAAAAAAAAAGACTTGGATCTCAGTGGTATCCGAACAATAATTGGCTTGTGCGGTGGCTCTTCTGCAATTAGGAGTCGGTAAATACGTAGTTTAGAGTGAAATATATGTGATTTAGCTGACAAGGAGTAATTTCTTATTTATAATAAGTGGATTGCTTCTCTATCCTGTAGAAACATAATCATTTCATGAGATAACTTTTAAACTACAAGAAGGAATCAACTTTGTTATAGCATGTTAATTGTTGGGCTGAGCATGATTGTAAATGACTTGAAAACGTCAAAAAAAACGAGAGAGGATTAGATAGGGGGATGGCCTCAGGAAATGTAGTTGCTTTTCCCAGGAAGACGATTATGAGTGTTTTCAACAATAAAATATTATGATATATCGTGACCGTTACCACTTGTGAATATAACTGCTTGGAGGGAACATATTAATTAATACTTTGTTTTTGAACGATATATTTATATATATATAAATAACATTAATATTATAATGAAAGATGCGTTATTCCAAAGATGGATTTGTAAAAACACTTTAGTGAACTCCATTAATCCTACCTCGAGAACAATTTAAATGGGCAAGATCCCACCATTGCCTGGGGTCCCTCAACGTCGGACCGCTGGCCTTGTTAGGGGTGCCGTTTAACTTAACCATCCCTCGAAGTCCCAACTTAAGCGCCCCAATCGACGGCGAAAGCGAGAAGGCGTTCACCTCTCTGATTCCTCGTATAGATCCCATCTCGGATCCCGCCGTAAATCTCCTCTCCTGCAGATCCCGCGTGGTCCTCCGATCTTTTGCTGCATCGAGCCCGTCTCCGCGATCGGTTTATCGCTTCCGGCAGGATGAATAACCTCCTCTCGGTAATTTTCATCTGTTTTTCTGGGCATATATTTTGAGCTTTTTGGGTCTTACAAACCCGGGATTGGTTGATATTAGAGGAAAGTTTGGCTTTTTTATGCTATTGCGTTTGGTTACGGAGCAGGATTTAGTGTAGGTATGGGGTTAGGGTTGCACTATGAAGAATATAAGGGAGTTGTGGAGCCGAGTTCTTATTGGATGAGTTCGAGTTACTTCGTTGGACGTGATTCTTTAGAGAGGAACTAAAGATCGCTGCTGAAGACGTCGTGGATGTTCTGAGATGCAGCAAGAACATGTTAGAAATTTAAGAGTGAAGTTTCTTGATGGAAAGAGAAATTTTAATTGATTTGTTATCTATATGTGTGCCTATATTCTATGTGTATGTTAATTTATATCAATGTGACAAATCTGTAAAATGTTAAAGAAAAGGTAAAAGAAGGGAAAAGATCTCATTTTGAGCAAAAATACATTGTTATAAATACATGTGCAACTCTTATAGCTAATGTATCTTTTATTTTGCTTGTTGCTTGGACCCATAAATCATTTTCTACTTAACTAAGACACTATGATATCATTAGAATATACTCGTTTCTCGCTTCATTAGTGATATCGGTATCCTTGTTACTGAAATTGATAGAAAATGTCAGTAGTTGCACGCTTTGGGGAGTAGTTGGCTTATATCCAATGATATCATGTCCTGATTTTTTTCAAAATTTTAGGAAATCTATAATCATCTTCAGTATAAGCCTTCACCAGTGATATATGTTAAGTCTATTACTGCCAGCATTGAGCAGTGCTGAAGTGTTGTTTGGGACTTAAATGAAAACAAATTCTTATTTTGCAATGAGGTGATACTTTTGCTTGATTGTTATACTTTATCTTTTTTGTCTTTGAGATGGACAGAAATATGTTGTGTTATAACACAAGACTTGTTTAGACCATTGTTAACATAGATTCAAATACCTGTTTGTTAAGTTTCTAACTTCCAGAGCAAGCAAAGTTAGATATCCATTTGTTTCTGTACAAAAAGGATTACAATTTAGGTTGGGATATCATAATCTTTGATTGAGCAATGATGTTTTAGAGTATTCTATTCATCTATTGTATATTTATATTATTAACATTTACTGAGGGAATACTGCAACGTGTTACAGCTCTCAAATTTAAATCATTATCTTGTTCTTTTTAAAAGAGCATGAAAACTATGTAAATTAACTAGGTTTGAGGAGTTCCAGTGCAACTAAAAATGTAAAACACAATGAAGTTGGACTTTGCTAGTCATTGGTTGTGATTACATGTATGAAATATTCTGTTTTGGCTTCTTGGTTTGTCATGAATTAGGTCACTGGATTGGAAAAGATTTCAACTAAAATAAAAAAGAAGAAGTTTCTAGAACCTAAATGTATTAAATATTTTTATTTTATTTTACTTTTATGAGGATTAGATCAGTGATTTAAAAAATGCTAGGCGCCAAAAGGCGTCAAGGTCCCAAAACGCCCGAGGCGCTAAGGTTCTAAAACACCCGAGGCGTTAGGTGCTCGCCCGAGTTAAGCAAGGCACTCTAAAATATTAAAATATAAACATATATTTTAATATTTTTAAATATTAAAATATTAAAAATATAAAATATATATTTTAATATTTTAAAAATATTCTCTACTGTTAACAGTAGAGTGTGAGGAGACCAAGGTGAGAAGTTGAGTCACAGTGAGAACTGAGTCGTGGCTAGGAGGCTGCAGTCTGAGAGCAGCGACAGCGGAGAGCAATGGCAATGGTAGCGGAGAGCAACGACAACGGAGAGAGGCAACGACAGCAGAGAGGAAATGTTAATGGCGGAATCACGAGTAGGGTTGGGGGAAGTCACGAGGGGGAGGCTGCGAACCAACTAATGCAAATGCGACCGAACTAGACCTAAAAAGCTGGTTCGGTCGCTTGGTTTAAACCGAGTGCTCGCCCGAAGCGCCCGGCGCCTGGGCTCGGGTGAGTGCCCAGGCCACGTCTCTTTGAAGCGGATCACCTGGACATTAAATGAGGCGCTCGGGCCTTGCCTCGCCTCGCCTTGCCCGAGCGCTTAGGTGAGCGCCTTTTGAAATCACTGGACTAGATTAGGCTTTTGTTACTTAGGTCTAACTAAATCAACCATGCTGTAGATTGAACAATGGTTCTAGTTTGTTTCTTAATTATGGATGCCTCCTTTGAAGCGTAAGCCATTTGTATTACACTTCTCTTTACATCAAGCTAATAATTAAATGTCATTGTAGGGAATGACAGATACTTTTTTTTTTAATGTGGATACCATAAATTAATTCTTCTTCCAAATATGTTGATTTGGTCTACAATTATGTGGATCATGAACAAATGGGTATTTAGTTTGTTTCTGTCAAGGATCTAAATATCTTTTAATGAAAAGTGAATGCACCTAGTCCTCATCACGGATAGACAATTCTGGTTGTTATGGAATTAATAAATGTTTGTAAATATTTATGTTCATCAAGTTTGATGACAGCATACTACCATTTTGGCTGGTCAAGTTGTAATTTTGATAACTAAGTTAATGAACATCTATAGTTGTGCTTACTCTTATGCAGTTCTCATTTTAATGGTTGCATTGGAAGTTAGTTTTTCCTGTGGATTTGATGTTTTCTTTCTGCAATCTTTTGTGCTCTTTCTTTTCCTTAGTGATGAATATGAATATGAATCTCATTCTCTTTGGTAGGATTCCTTTGACCTACCTCGAGATGAGCCTCCAAGAGATGGAGACATTGAATCAGGACTGCAACATTCAAAGAGTGCTGCAGAACAAGGATTGGAAGGTTTTTTTAAGCAGGTACCGATTGTTATGACCATTAAGTTTATGATGTTTGGAATCATGGTTGGACTATTCTTCAACATGATGTTACATTTTGTGCTAGGTTGAAGAAATTGAGAAACTAATTGAGAAGCTTGCAAAGCTATCCAAGAATCTTCAGGTACGCATTTCATCACGTTTGACCTTCCTCTTGACTATATGTCCATCTTGCTCAAGTTGCCTCAGCCTACAGTGTCCTTAAAGCTCTAACTGGCTATGGTAATCTTCATCAAGAATCTTCCCCCAAAAACTCAAATTAGTCTGTAATATTAGTACGGTTCACAACTGTAGCAAAGATCAAATACTTAATTCTATTCAATAGAACATGTTGCAAATGTTTCATGATGCATGACAGTACAGTAAATCATACGTTCCTAGTCTGAACCTTATTATGTCAGAAATTTCATTCTTAATTCTGTATAAATTTTCCAGGAACAAAAGTTGCATCCTTATTTGCTTAATTAGAAATTTGTGTAGATAAAACCTGAGCTATTTTTTACTCTTTTTTAGAAGTTTTATAAATTTATGGATTTAATTCCTAGTGAAATATCTGGTTAAGTCAATCATTACTTTGTATCTCATGTCATTTGCTTGCTACCGGCACTTGTAGGCTGCAAATGAGAAATCAAAAGCTGTTACAAAGGCATCTGATATGAAAGGTAATTAATTTTCATCAATTAACAGTTAGAACACTATGGAATATGCATCATACTTGATCTTCATAACAATCGTTGCAATTGAGCATATTTTTGGCTGTAGCAATCAAGCAGCACATGCAGAAAGATATTGATGAAGTGGGAAAAATTGCACGGTTAGCGAAGTCGAAACTCGAAGAACTGGACCGAGATGTACTGCTACTTTGTATTTATGATGCTCAATTCAACTTTTGATAAATCAGTTAGTTTCAGACATAGTGTTTTTTTTTCTTCTTATTTTTGAGAAGTTTGCATTGAAGAGTAATGGTGATGTTGAGCATCTAATTTTCTTGCTCAGTTATAGTTGTTCCTAATTGTTCTAGAATTTCGGAAAACTTCTCAAGCACCTCTTTCTATTTTGAAGTGATTTTTTTCTTTTTTGTTGGTTTTGTTACTGTTTTATTATTTACTTTCATATTTGTATCCTGCTTATAATTATTAGGAAAAATTATGGTTCTTTGCTAGTCCAAGTATGTGTACAACTTCTTATGTGGTCCAACTTCTAATGATTTGACTTATAAGTTTTATACTGGTGAAAATATGGATATTTAATGATTTGACTTCTTTTCCAAGAGGAAAATCCTTTTCCTATAAGATGCTGTGTCAAAGTTAACTTGCTTATAGAAAAGCTTTAAGTTGATTTAGATTTCTTGCAGCATAGTGGTAGAAGCAGTTTCAATTCTGTTTTTGTTTCTGGAAGTATATTACTAATAATATTGCATAACATTTTGGGATATTTTTACTTTTCCTTTCTCATCCAAAGGACTGACTGTAGCTTGTTATATGTTAAATAGAACTTGGCGAGTAGACAGAAACCAGGATGTGGGAAGGGATCAGGTGTTGATCGTTCCAGAACTGCAACCACTATGTAAATACATCCTGATTTTTTTTGTTTTGTTTCGAGGGATGTGTTATTAGATTGTTACTAATGTGCTTAGCACCATGTGACTCAGAGCACTGAAAAAGAAGTTGAAAGAGCGCATGTCTGAATTTCAGGTAAGTTCTTATTTCCACATTTTCCAAATGATATTCTGCTTGTTAGATTCATTTTTGGTCTGCTTCTATAAAAGTTTATTAACAAGACAAAATTGAAAATAATAAAAGAAATATGCTTAGTTCAAAGGTAACTGAAAGACAAAGGTTAATGATTTAGATAGGAAAAGGGACGTTGTATCTTTTTCATTTTTTAAAGGCTCATTTCTGACTGTTTTAATTTTTTATGTTGCAAAAATTGCAAAAACCTCTACCGGGATCTACTTCTGATTTTTTTAATATGAAACTTGAGATTTTCATGGAACTATTTGGATATTAAGCAGAAACCAAAAACAAAGAGAACAATGTGATTGAAATTCATTTATTTAGTTGATTTTGCCAGTTTTTGTTTGAACTTGTTACCTAAATTATTCCTGGAATTTGAATTATATATAAGCCTATGTAATGAAAACATTTTATGTTCGTTGAAAATTGAAATGCACCCTAGTGATTTTATTTTGGTTCCCTAAAAGCAACAATTAATTGTCGAGGGCATACCACCACATGCAAATTCGTTATGATATAAAATTTCATGCTAAACCTATATGGGCAGATGCTAAATCAAGGATTGTCGAGCCATGTGCTGAGTACATGTAAATCTTGAGCCTCATTGTGATATGAGTCTTGTACTGTGACATGCCATACTGCAGTAAGCTGTCTGATGAGGCATGTTTCAAGCTTTGTGCCTGGAGACGGTACCTGGTTCCTGTGTATCCTACTGGCATCCTACCAGCATGGGATGTGCTGGGTGTCATTTTTAGTACAGATCAACATGCTACGGTTATACATGAGGTCTTTGAAACTTTGCAATGTGCCAGTGATGCTACTCCATATCCTGACTAGCGTCTGCTTGGGAGAAACCATTATTTTCGGAACTTGCAGGCATCACATAGAGAATCATAGTGCACCTTTTGCCATATTTAAAGTTGTCATTAAATTAAAAGAATACTGGAAATTTTCCTCCATTATAGCTTCAGTGCATAATCATCAAAAGCAATGGATGGGCTGTACGTTTGGTTGCTCCACTGAAGCGAATCATCATCCCGATTTAGTAGCAAGACATATTCTCTAAAACTGCATAAATATCTTTTAATTTGTCCTTATGTCATCATCTACTTCTTTGCCAAATTCTTGAATCCTATCTGTTCGTCTCCTGCAGACTCTGAGGGAAACAATCAAGCAGGAATACCGGGAGGTTGTAGAAAGAAGAGTATTTACAGGTTAGCCATAATTATCTTTGATAAAAGTATGTCATGAAGTGTTTGGAATTGGCTTTTTTTGTACCTTTCATGATGAAGTAATTATATAAATATCCTTATTATTTTTGGATTTTAACAGTAACTGGTAATCGAGCTGATGAAGAGGTAAAGATCATTGCTTAAAAATTGTCCCTCGGTTTTTGCTGCTAATTATTAAATAAATATTTTACTTTTTTGTTTTACAGACAATTGACCATTTGATAGAGACAGGAAATAGTGAGCAAATATTTCAGAAGGCAATCCAAGAGCAAGGACGAGGCCAGGTTTTTTCTTATTTCATTTCATCTCTATGATCCTTAACCAGCAATAAGTAGGTTTTGATGTGCTGAATGAATGAGTGACTTCATTGTTTACGGTGTTTGTTAATCCATGTGTCAAATTTCTAGACTTTTCAAAATTTTCACTCCCAAATGCAGGTGATGGACACACTTGCTGAAATCCATGAGCGCCATAACACTGTAAAGGATCTAGAGAGGAAGCTTCTTGAACTGCAACAGGTAGATCATACCATTTCAAACTTTTTAATTTGATCTAAGAAATTATGTTTATCTATAATTGCTTGTGACTTGAACAGAGAGTTTTTATCTATTTTAAAAACTTCAGCAAGCAAAACAATGTTTTGGATATTGAATAGTATATCATCCTAAACATTTTAGAAAGGCCACTGTCTTTCTTAGATTTCATTTCTATGGTCATTTAGATAAT
Organism: Musa itinerans; assembly: GCA_001649415.1. Lineage (NCBI taxonomy): Eukaryota > Viridiplantae > Streptophyta > Magnoliopsida > Zingiberales > Musaceae > Musa > Musa itinerans. Next base: position 70,948 of record LVTN01000825.1, on the reverse strand, counting down.
TTTGAAGTCTTTATTTAGTTATTGTAAGATCAATAGATTATTCTGCTACCTGTTGTAATCATAGACTTCTGAAAGGTCCCTTTCTTTTGTTATTTTACATCCTGCCAGAGCACTATATGGTGATTCTATATGATGCAGATAGAGCATGCCAAAGCCATAACAACATTGATCACCAATTTGAGTTCTTAGCTATCTATTCCTCACAGGCTATATACCTGTTCGTTTATGTTTCTTACCTAGCTAACTGTCTTGCTAATGATGAAGGTATCTTTAAGTAGGAAATTATTTCATCTTAGTTAACTTAGTCAGACTCTTTATCTCTTTGAACTCTGCTGGCACCTCTGTAACTCTCTATTATGTTTCTTAAAGTACCTAATTGACTGTCCTAGTTGTTCTAACCCTGTTGTCTTCCTATTTTTGAAGGCATCTTCAAATATGGATATATTTCATCTTAGCTGACTTTGTATGACTCTGTAACTATCTTTTCAACTCTTTTAACATCTTTAAATCTTCTTGTTCCAACTACATTTTTTACTCCAATCTTTGTGTTGTTGGCACATTATGGCTTGTTCTTGTCATACTTTCACTGCAGCAGTCTGAATATCAGGTCTGCAATATCTGTTAAGTAAATTTTGGTTGATTTGTATCATTTGACTTTATTTTGTACGAGACAGCTTCATGCAATATTGGAGTCTCATAAGACATACCAAGATATGTTTCGTTTGTGTACAGAAACAGTATGCCTGCATCATTGATGTGTGATTATGGCAATAGCAAAATACTTATCCACCTTGAGAATTTGGCCTTGATATTGGTACATTTTCTTTAAAAATGCAAAATGTAGAGGTTTTGACAATAACATGGATTTATTTACTTTTGTATCGTTTTGTAGATTTTTGTTGATATGGCAGTCCTGGTTGATGCTCAAGGGGAAATTCTGGATAATATTGAATCTCAGGTATATATTAGCAGTTCCTCTCATCCTTGAAACTAAGTTGTCTTGACCAGAATGTCATGCCTCCATCATGTTTGCTCACTTTGCCTATGAAAAAAGTTTGTTTGAGAGGCTTTGAGTGGGTCCTCAGAGGTTCCTGCTCCCATTAAACTGTCATGTGGCAATTTTCTGCATTCATCACCCTAAAAAAGATAACAAAAAAATCTAATAATTTATATTTTGAAATGTTTGTCCCAAAAATTTTGCATATAAACAATTGCCTGATGGGAGCAATAGGGGCTAAATCTTAAAAAGCAAATTGTATCCACTTGAGACCTTAGACGTGTGAATGATTCTATGCTTATACTGGTCATGAAAGATTTTTATTTTTGAGTTGGGATTATAAAGTTTGAGTTAACTACTACATGTGTTGTTTTATATTTAAATTATAGCAAATGATGACTTGCAGTTAGTAATCATAAAATCATTATAGTTCATTAAATGCCATATGAAGAATAATAATCATTTTAGATATGTTTCCTTACAGGTTTCGAGCGCTGTGGATCATGTCCAATCTGGGACAGTTGCTCTCCAGAAGGCAAAGAAGCTGCAGAAGAACTCCCGCAAATGGATGTGCATAGCCATAATTATTCTTCTCCTAATTGTTGTTATCATTGTCGTTGCCGCCATAATTAAACCATGGAGCAAAGGTGGATAAAGATGAGGTCAGATGCTAATCAAAGGCAATGAGCAAATTCAATCTCCTTTGTTCAATATATAAATACATTTTTTTTCTCCATAGACACTACATCCGTAACCAGTTGTCTTTCTGATTTCTGAAATTTTCTACTTGTTTAATTTGTAGAAAGCGTGACCATGTAATAAAATGAGGTTTGCAGTTTCAATATTCGTGTTTTAATTGAGCTGGAAATAGGTGCTCATCATTTATATCCTATCTTAATTAATTGTATTCTTGTTGGTACACATATATATGATCAGGATTTGAATTGTAAAAATAGTTTATTTACTTGTATGAATAAAGCTGTATACATTCATCTTCTTAATCAATCTCAATGGCCCTTTTCCCTCTACCTGATTATACTGATTTTTTTTTTTGGTCAAATTGAGCTGGTAATATAGGCATTACTGCTCTAGTTTCTTTTCTTTTCTTTTTTTATTCCCAAAGTGAAAAAAGAGGAAGAATATAAATCAGTTAATTAAACTGGGAAAGATCTTAAAGTTAGTTGTTGACAGTAAGATTTTAAAATCAAATTTTATATGACTTCACCATAAAAACTTACCCAAGTTTTTTGTTGTGTAGTTTAACTTAGTGGATAAGGATCTTAAAGTGGCAGCTTTTTTAATTTTTTTTTGTCCTTTTGACTAAATGATCAAATCATGGATACTTAAAAAAATAGAATAATAAATCTGTTTTAAGAAATAAAGAATTATATAACATATTAAAATATTAAAAATTTATCAGATCTTATATATTTTCAGGAATTATAAAAAACAAGATAAGACAAGATTCAAGTTTTTGGACCTTTTGATATCTGTCAAGGTTTTTAGTAGCTAAGATAGTCATCACCTTCAAACAATTGTATACGAATAAAAAAAAAAACATGCTTATATATTTATCTTCATACATCAAAACTTTTATAAAATAAAATGCAATAAGGATAATATCTTAATAATTAAACACATTCTAGTTACTCTATCTTTAGAGAATTGATTCAAACGGATGTAGTACTTCTTTTTATGCATTGAAGTATATATAAAATCATACTCATATTTCGATTACAACATAATAACTGAAACACACTTGATCCTGAAGTTTTTTTTTTTGTCTGTTTATGGTTTATTTTTTATACACACAATTGAATTTTTTATTGTAGATTACGATTATCTGATATGCAAGGATCCAGAGCCAACTCGAGTCAAATATTACACTTGTCGCAAACCTTGGAGTTGATGTTTGAGATGGTTCGACAATGCCTCATGCAAAGATTGCATTTACGGTCGGAATTAGTAAAAGTGACAGCCAACGCGTGAGTCCATAGTTGTTACCGGCCGCATGGTTCACATAAATGAGGTGAGAAGCCAGACTTATGTATCGACGTGACCGAGTACTTGAGGTGATGTTGATGATGTACGCATGGACATGTCGAACTCACATGATATCCGACGAGACTAATAATATTAGAGGAACTCGACTGCTCTGTCCAGGCGATTGGACGAAACGAGCCGAGGCCCAAATGTCTCAAAAAAGGTTCGAACGCATGTCTTCAATTGTGAGCCGCTCAAGTGCTCGTCAAGTTTGATTTCAAATCTGATTGAAATGGACTGAGTTTGAGTTGAATATAAATCTTACAAAAGGTTCAACCGACCTATTCTTATTCTCTTCAATCCCTCGCTTCTGCCTGCCGACGCCGCCTCCTCTTCACCTGCGGCCGCAGCTCTTCACCGTCGCCTCCATTTCTGCTCCTCCTCCCGACTCGCCGCCGCTCCTCCCCGCATCCGTGCGCAGCCCTCCAGCAGTGGCGGTACCTCCTCCTCCTCTCTCTCCCCCTCCCGGCGTTGTGCCTCCCGCTTCTTTTTCCCGTTCGCTGTCGCTCATCCTCTTTCTCCCTGCTATCTCTCTCCCTCCTCCTCCAGCGATGTCCCCGTCGAGCCTCCTCGATACCCCTTCCCTCCTCGTCCTCCGTGCTTCTCCCCCCCCTTCCGACCCTCCTCCTTCCCTCCCGCTAACTCTGTCCCTCCTCCTCCGCAGCCGCCCCGTCGAGCCTCTTCTCCCCCCAGCCTTCCTGACGGTCTCCCTCCCTATCCCTGCAATTAGACTGCGGCTGACATCCTCACCCTCTCTCTCTGCATCTCCCCAGCAATGCCGCAGATCCTCCTTTTTCTCTAATTCTCTCAGCTTCTTTCTCTACCCAACAGCCCCGATCTCTCTTGAATTTAATAGTAACGTTAATTATTAACAGTAGTTAATTTTTGTTAATTATATTCTATGAATTGATTGAAGGATTGAATTTGTTATTGCTAGTATTTTGGAGTGTCACTGTCGAACATCTTTAATCATGGCAAATGCAGTTTTAGGGTTATTATTCCTGTTGGTATATTTGAACAATATAGTATTTTAGTGCTTTATAGTTGGTGTTAACTGATAGGTTGGTCGTCGTCATCCCAAGAAGCCGAAGATGTCGGAGAGGAATCTGCCACTGGGATCCGGATGCTGTCCATTCTCTTAATGCGTCAGAACTTGTAGAAGATCGAGGTCAGAGGTAGCCTGACTTGATCCGCGTAAGTCAATAGTGTAGTACATTTTAAGTAGTGGCGTAACCGCCTACCCTACTGAGATGACAACTTAGGTAGAACAACCTTCGCTGATGTGGCTTAACCGTATGCCAAGCTGACGTAACCATCAACCAAGGTAGCTCAACTGCTCCTGATATGGTCACATGTCATCACTGTCCTATTGAGATGACGGTCTTCGTTGCTGATGTAGAGGTGTCCATGTGTCAGTCTTGGGACAGTTCATTTTGTCCTCTATCATTAGATAGAGGACTATAAGACGTCGTGAAATTATCTGAATACTAAAGCAGATGGGGCCTTTATCGATCTGCCACATAATGGGGCCCACTTTGGGCACATGGGGCCTATGGTGGAGCCAAGGGACCCACGTCGGACAATGAATCCGTTTCGTCCCAATCTACCCACATCAGGCTGATATGGTGTTGGCATGGTAAGATTTTCCCGTCTCTCGATTTGCTATGTTGGGGAAGCCATCCTTTTTACCATGATCTGCCCACATCGATATACATATGGTTGGCGCGATAAGAATTCTTATCGCGAATTACTACAATGGAGAAACAATTCTTTATATCCTGATCTGCCCACATCGGGCAGATATAGTTGATGTGGGAAGAATCCTCCTCATCCCGATCTGCCCACATCGGGTGGAGTACTGCCCACATCGCAGAAGATACGATCCCGGTCTGCCTACATCGGGCAAGATCAAGATCTTACATTGAATGGACTCTTGCTACGCCAAGCAAGATATGCACCTGATTTGTCCATATCATTTAAGGTCTCGATCTACTCACACCGGACAAGATCATGATCTACCCACATCGGATGAGCTCTTCTACACCACATAGGATATCCTTCGGATCTCTCCATATCAGGCAAATATGGTGTTGGCATAGCATCCTTTTGATTTGCCACATCAGGTAGATTAGGTAGATGCAGGTTGATTTACCTCCCGATTTGCCATATCGGGAAACTCCTTTCTTTCCCAGATCTGCCTATGTCGAGAAACATTGGTGGAAAAATATTCTTTTATCTAATCTCTATCTCACATTAGGTGATCTCCCGATCTACCCACATCGGGTAGATTTGCTAGCAGTTTGCTCCGAGACTCTTCTGATCTATTATCTTACATTGGGTGGCTTCCCGATTTAGTCACATTGGGCAGATTTGCTAGCAATTGGCTCTGAGATATACCTGACCTGCTCTTACATCGGGTGATCTCCTGATCTGCACACAACGGGCATATTTGTTGGTGATTGGCTTTGAGACATACTTGATTTACTCTCACATTGAGTGATCTCTCGATCTGCCCACGTCGGGCAGATTTGCTGATGATTAGCATTGAGACATACCTGATTTGCTCTTATATTGGGCAATCTCCTGATCAGCCCACATGGGCAGATTTGTTAACAATTTGCTTCATGGCTTACTTGATCTGTTATTTTACGTTGGGCAAGATTGCAATCTACCTACATCGGGCCATAAAATCTACCTTGTCTCGATCTATCCACATCAGGTAATTTAGGTGTGTTGGACTGATCTACCCACAATGGACAATTTACAAATGCTGGCCTGATATGCTTACATCAAGTAGCTTGGTTGGACTGATTTGTCCTCATCGGGTAGTTGGCTCCAATTTAGGGATTTTTATGTTTGCAAACGATGTGTTGGCCGTTGGGATATTTTTTATCCATGGAGGATGCATTGGATGCTATGGATGCTCTCATCCGCGAAGAACACATCGCGCGTTAAAGATGCTTTGTCCATGAAGGATGCGTCAGCTGTTGGATGCTTTTGTCTGTGGAGGACTCATTGGACGCTTTGGATACTCTCGTCTGTCAAGTACACGTCGTTCAATAAGGATGTTTTTATCCACAAAGGACGTATTAACTATCTGGATGTTTTATCTACGGAGGATGCATCAGATGCTTTGGATGCTCTTATACACGAAGGACACACCATGTGGTCATTGGCTTTTCTTCGACATGCAGGTGAGATTTTCTCATGTTCAGATGAGGGAAATGAGTTAGGACTTCGATCTTCCAACTGTTATATGGCTGAGGGGTCTTTGGTGCTACTTCTGATAACCATTTGGGATCAAGGAGTGATTCCTTATCCTTCGCTAAAAGAAGATTCACGTCTTCATTCGAGGGGGCCAGAGTCCAAGATCTCCAAGAGGGGAAGGATCTTATGGCTCTAAAGAACTTCTTTGATCAAGACTCCTACTTATGTTTAGAGTTCTTATGCTTTCCTCGAGCTAAGTACCTTATTCCTATTAATTACAAAAATCGGCCATTAGGCCCTTTTCCCATTTAGCCAATTTCCTTTGTGTTTATATGGATGCTGTGGTGGCGGGACTCCGATTTTTCATTCACCCATTTATCATAGCCTTTCTTAGATGGTGGAGGATTTCACCTTCACATATGGTGCCTAACTCTTGGTACTATTTGATTGCCATTATAGGAGAGTGTAATCATCAAGGGATGATTCCATCTTTGAACATCTTCACTCTTGCTTTTGTGTTTGTCATAGGGAAAACAAGTACTATTTCGTTGCCCATGAGGGATTTAAAGTGAGGGGGGCTCTAATTTCCAACAACGGTTGAAAGAGTCGATTCTTCAAATTATTGGACACTGATTGGGGTTTTAGTCTTGTATGGTCTGTTCGTACTCTATCGAATTTGAATCCTATCACAATCTTGAATTTTGCGGAGAGGGGGAAGTTCTCCACTTGACCGAGATTCTACCATCCTTCTTGGCCATCAAGCGTATAGACAAGAAGTGACTTCTCAAAGCATGCTTAAGTTCATTTTAGGAGGGTATGCTTTCTTACAATCGAATCTTGTAATTTACAAACATCTTGACCTCTTGTCTTGGTTTCTTGTATGCAAAGACGTTACATCATTCCACTTGAGCAAGATGAAGGCACGATAGCCACGAAGGTAGGAAGTTTCGGTGCGACGACTCCGACCCTAGCTATAGAGACCAAAATAATTTCCTCCCAGCCTCTAAAGAAGAATGGAGTTGTTGTGAAGATCAGAACATTAGTTGGCTTTTGTACTTCTAAAGCTCCAAAAGATCAAGCACATCCCGAACCTAGAGCACCCCAACATGATGCGATGCAACAAAGGTCTCGACGATAATTGATGGCTAGATTATGCGAACTTAAGCTGAGTCCTTTTGCAACGATTTAGATGTCAAAGCTGCTTGATGGCCTCTCGAGAGAACCACTTCAACCTCATTGGAATTTGGAGGCGATTGACGAACCATGGATGGATCATCAGGTGACCCTTGAGTATCTTTGAGGAGGTGTAGTTCCTAAGTTGGCCAAAAAAATTTATTCTCTTCCTTCAAAGGTGATGCTAGCTGAGGCATTTAAGCATATGATAGTGGTATGTTTCCATTCCCTTGTGCGTTTATTACTCGTAATCGTAGTCTTCTTATTCCCTTAAATCCTTTTCCTTTGTTACAGAATCACCATTATATGATGGGGTTATCCGACCTAGTGAGGAATTTAGGTTTTTTCATCGCAACAACTAAATAAAGAGATGGACAAGTTGAAGGAGAGTGACTGAGCTAAAGGGTCAAGCTGACCCCATGGAGATATCTCAAGTGAAAGAAGCTTTGGCGGCATCCCAAGCATCTTTTGCTACGTCTCAAGCCGAAGTAGAAAACTTAAAGTGTGATTGTACCGATTAGCAGGAAACTCTAAAAAAAGACTTGAGCTTCCAACCGAGAGATGAAAGATCAACTTTTGATTCTCCAAAGTAAGGTTGGGGCCCTAGAGGCTAAAATCGTCTATTTGAAAAGTAAAGTTATAGCCTAAGAACTTCAAGCCATCGAGAGGGTGTTTGAAGCCATTAAAGCCTATAATGAGTCCAAAGGCTTCAAGATTATCTGGGGTAGCTTCCTTAAAATATAGGTACTAGCTGGCTATGACCCATGTGTTGGCTAAGTTTCCACGCCTCAAGTTTACAAAGATTTCATTCTCAGTTCATCAAGAGGACAACAAAGAAAAGATGAAGATGAAAAAAAGCTGACGAAAAGCAGAGGATAAAGCCTAAATGGATTGTCATCGAAGATCTAGTTCTTTGAAAAGAAGAGGTCAACGATCCAACGATCCAAATGATTCTAGAAACAAGATGACTCCTAACTGGGAACAACCTTATCGAGTTCTTCAGGAAATCCGAGTTGGAGCATATCGTCTCAAAACATTGGAGGGTGTGACTATCCCAAGGACTTGGCATGTCTTAAATCTCCGAAAGTTCTATCCTTGATAGAGTATCAAGGACAAGTTTCCTTTCATTAGCTGAAATAAAAGTACATATTATTAGTTGGGAATCATGATATCATCTAAAACTTGACACCCAATTTAGAAAAGGGAACATAACTAAGATACTACATTTATAAGAAAAGAGACATTTAGTCATCTATCGAACCATTGTCTAGCCCACCCCCTGTGCAGTCTGTATCCTCGTTATTGTCGTCTTCCTTATTGGATGAAGTTTCCACCGTGGTCTTGGGGTTGTCGTTAAAGTTTGTCTATATCTTCATCTTCACTCTGTTGTCCTCAGGACCAATCGAGAATGTTTTCTTTGTAACCTTCGAGTATGAAAACTTAACTAGCACACGGATCATAGCCATTTGGTACTCGTATTTGAAGGAAGTTTCCCTTGGTTGTCTTATACCCTCCTTGAAGCCTTTGGACTCCGTATAGGCTTTAATGGCTTCTATCACCCTCTCGACGGCCTAAAGTTCTCGAGCTAGTACTTCGCTTTTAGATAGATGATTTTAGCCTCACTGGCCCTAACCTTACATTGGAGCATCAAGAGTTGGTCTTTCATCTCTCGATTGGAAACTTGAACCTTCTTGAGAGTTTCTGCTGATCGACACAATCACACTTCAAGTCTTTTGCTTTGCTTAAGACGCAGCCAAAGATGCTTGGGATGCAGCTAAAGCTTCTTTTAGTGGAGATATATCCTCGGGGTTAGCTTGATCTCCAGTTGAGTCACTCTTATTCAACTTGTCTATCACTTCATTCAGTGTTGCGATGATAAAACTCGAATCCCTCAGTTATATTATCCCATCATATAATGGTGATTCTACAATAAAGGAAAAGTATCCAAGGGAATAAGGAAGCTATGAGTTACAAACGCACAAGGGAATTGAAACATACCATCACCATACACTTAGATGTCTCGACTAGCATCACCTTTGGAGGAAGAGAGTAAATTTCTTTGGCCAACTTGGGAACTAGACCTCCTTAAAGATACTTAGGAGCCATCTGATGATGCACCCATGGTTCGTTAGTCGCCTCCAAATTCCAACGAGGTTGAAGTGGTTCTGTTGAGGCACTATCAGGTAGCTCCGACATATGAGTCACTACAAAAGGACTGGACTTAAGTTCGCATAATTTGGCCATCGACTATCGCCAAGAACTTCATGGCGTCACATCATGTCAGGGTGCTCTAAGTTCGGGATGTGCTTGATCCTTTAGAGCTTTAGAAGTGTGAAAGGTAGCTGATGTTCTCATCTTCACAACAACTCCTTTCTTCTTCGTAGGCTGGGAGGGAATTATTTATTTTTCTATGGTTGGGAATGGATCCTCACACCAGAACTTCCTTCGTGGCTGCCCTATCCTTTATTGTCTTCTTCATCTTGCTAAGGCAGAATGATGCAAGGTTTATGCTTAGATGAAATCGAGATAGGAGGTCAAGATATTAGGAAATTACAAGATTCGATTGACGGGAAACGAACCCTTTGGAGCCGGACTTGAGCCCACTCTTATAAGCCACTCATCCATATGCTTGAGCTATGGAGGCTGGTAGGATCTCGACCAAGCGGAAAACTTGTCCTCTCTCAGAATTTAAGATAGGATATGATTCAAAAGAGTACAGGTAGACCACACAAGACTAAAACCACAATCAGTATCTAGTTGAATGAAGAGGAACCGACTCTTCCAACCCTTGTTAGATGTTGTAGCCCCACTCACTTTAAATTCCAAACGGGTAGTAAGATAGTATCCTTTTTCCCTATGATAAACACGAAAGCAAGAGGGGAAGATGTTCAAAGATGGATTCATCCCTTGATGATTACACACTTCTCCTATAAAGGCAACCAAATAACACCAAAAGTTAGGCACCATATATAAGGGTGAAATCCTCCACCATCTAAGAAAGGCTATGATAAATGGGTGAATGGAAAAGATGAGCCCTGCCTCTAGAGCATTAGAATAGACACAAAGGAAATTGACTGAAGTGAAAAGGGCCTAATGGCCAACTTTGGGAGAATAATTTTGTAATTAGAAAGAATAAAGCAATGACTGTTGTACCACTTGAAACAATACAAAACGGGTAGGTACGTACTATTCCAGGCATGGACCAGTGCATGGATCACCCCTGTTTTCGACAGCTCAATCCAATTCTATAAAAATAATAAAAAAATCAAAAATAGCGATGGGCCCACCCAACTCTATATTAAAAAAAGAAAAAACCTAAAATAGAAATTAGGGCAATCAAACGCGAGCCCTCTTCCCATGTTCAATGCTGTTGCTTTGCCATTGCCATTACCGTTGTTTGATGTCATAGTTTTCTGACGTTGCGTTCCTTCTTCCTAAGTACGCTCCCACTTCTTCTCGTCTTCCTTCCTCTTGTCACTGCTTCTTACTCCATCACTTCCTCTTCTTCTTACTCTGTTCCTCCATCACCCCTTCCTTTTTTCCCTCTTTTTTTTCTCTCTGAAACACCGATATATACTGGTGTACTAACATGGTATATAGGTACTGACCAATATGTACCAGTCCAAAAGATCACTGAAACAAATCTGATACTAGAAATGACGATCCTTGGAATAAAGTATTTCGCTCGAAGAAAGCTTAAGGAACCTGGACATAAGCAGGATTCTTGATCAAGGAAATTCTTCATATTCGTAAGATCCTTCTCTTGGTGATCTTGGACTTTGGCCCCCTTGGATGAAGATGAGGATCTTCCTCCCTTGGATGAAGATGAGGATCTTCCTCCCTTGGAGGATGACGAATCACTTTCTTATCCTGAATGGTTATCAGACGAAGCACTTAAGAACCTCTCGATCACATGGCGATTGATAGATTGAAGACCTAACTAATTTCTTGATAAGACCCTAAGGTTTTATCGTGGAAGAAATGGAAGAAAAGGGGATGATCACTTCGAGGGGATCGGCCTCCTTGATCACTTCGAGGGGATCAGCCTCCTTGATCGCTCCGAGGGGATCGGCCTCCTAGGGTTTGCCATAACAAACTGGAATAATATTTCATTGATTGATTTTGATTGCTTTCTTTAAAGAAAGGGTTACATCACTATTTATAGAGTTCCACCTAGAGTCCATCAGGACTTGGACTCTTAATAATAATTAAATATTAAATAAACTTCTACCCGACTCTAACTGAACTAAACAGACTCAATAAACAACTGAACTAAACTGACTCAATAAACATTATTCAAAAGCTAAAAAAAAAGGGTCCTAACAATTTCTCCGTCTTCAAATCAGCCTTGTCCTCAAGGCTGAGCAGCATCAAACTCGAGGAGCTTCTCTTTCAGCACTTCAGTCATAGGCTATCTGCAACGCATCACAATCCGTTGATCAAGTGTGGTCTCCACTTTTTGATAGTATAAGCAACAGGTCGGTCTTTCACTGTAGTAATCACTGCAAGAAACTCCTGGCATTGTATAATCAATTTTATCTTTGAACATTTGCTATCACAAGTAAAAATCTGTCCATCAACGATCTTTACTTCAAATCTGTTACAGCTTTCAATGTGGTGGGCTAATAGGGCTGCAACTTTCCTATCCATAAAATTATTAGTGCTACCCGTATCAATTAAAATAGTGACAAGCTGATGCTTCAAAGTTCCTTCGATTTTCATAGTTTGTGGGTTAGTGTAGCTAGCCAATGCATGCACTGTATATGTGATGGTTTCAATATCGTCATCAGTTTTCACACCTTCATTATCGGAGTCCAACTCTTCTACTTCCGGGCTCAATCATCAGAAGTTGCTCTTGTTTACATCGGTGCTCCATACTCCACTTTTCATCATAGCACAAACCCTTCACTGATCTTTCTTTGAGTTCTTCTCGAGTTAGTCTGCGAGTGATAGGATTTTGATTGGGAGTAGATAGGGTGGGCTGCTTGCTGCTCACCTGTTTATTGACACCTCTGTTTCGACGGTATTCCATGCTGATTTTTTCCTCATGCAGGCGTGCAAATGAAATCGTAGCTATCATGATGCGGGGTTGACGAACTTTAACTTCACATCGAATCTCTGGATTAAGTCATTCAATAAATGTACCCAAAAGTTGTCGTTTCGACCAATCTCTAGCTTGATTTGACAATCTTTCAAACCTGCTCTAATATTCCAACACTGTAGAAGTCCGACGAATTTTGACGAGCTGTCCATCAACATTTTCATATTCTGATGTGCCGAAGTGAACAAGAAGCCCTCTTTTGAACTGCTCCCACGAAGGAACTCCGTGAAAAGTTTCATACTAATCGTACCACTGGATTGCATCTCCATCGAGCTGGATTGAGGCCACTTCTACCTTGGATTCTTCTGGGGTTCTGTGAAAATGAAAAAAAATTTCCGCCCTAGAGATCCAACTGATTGGATTCCCATCTTCCCATCTCAGAAATTCCACCTTCATGTGTGAGTAGTTTGTGTCATAGTCTTGGGGCCATTTTCCTGTATTTCCAGATCTATGCAACGTAGAACTTGAGCTCCCATCTTGTTGAAACCCGCTAAAGTGCTCCAACAAGCTCTTTTTGAAATCATGAAGGGTTTTTTGTAGCCGATTCTCAATTCTGGTTTCCAACGCTTCCATTAGCCGATTCTCAATTTTGGTTTCCAACGCTTCCATTTGTGCTTTCATTGAGTTATCGGTAGCCATACGTACGACTGTAAATATGTAATCTCAACTCCTGTTTTTGATGTTGGTCAAGGGCATCAGCATCGTCAATGTGAAGTTGCCGAGGAGGTGGACGCCGAGGGCAGTGCTGCGGTCGCTGTATTGGAGGAAGAGTTGCTGCCCTATTGCGGTCGCTGCGTGGAGGGGTCGCTGCTGCTGAGGGCTGGGAGGCAGCGATGGTGGTGTGGCTGGGGGCAGCACTGTTGCGGTGGCTGCAACGGCGCGGATGGAAGGCAGCGTTGCTCTGTCTCTGGTGCACTGCGGAAGGAGGTGTTGGTGACGCCGAGGGATCACATGCGGTTGAGGAAATGGCGGTGGCTGCGACGGTCGTGGTTGCCTTGTTTTGATTGCTGCGAGAAGGGATGGTCGACCCAAGGGGGGGCAGCGATGGTAGCGCGGTTGGGGCAGCGTCGTTGATAGTAGAAGCGACGAGGGGGTGGTTCGCTGGCTGCGAAGTAGCGGCTGTGGCCCTTCTCGCTCGAGCGAGATGGGGCAGCGAGGAGGCGAAGGTCGTTGGCCGGGGAGCAGCGGCAGCGGTGGTCGAGTGGCCAAGAAGCAACGACGGTGGTGGAGGAGTTGCCGGGAAACGGGGGTGCAGGCTGGAGAGGAGGGGCGACGGTGCTGGAGAGGAGGTTGGTGGCCGGGGAGCAGCGGCGACGGCAAGGATCGAAGGGGGGCTGTGGCAACAGAGGGCTCTGTTTCTGTCACACCGTAGAAGGAGCCGCTGGTGATGCCGAAGCCTCGTCGAGGGCTGGGATCGACGAGGAGAGGATTGCGGCGGCTGGCAGCGGTGGTGGCGCTGCTGGGAGCAACGGCGACGGCAAGGATCGAAGGGGGGCTGCGACAACAAAGGGCTCTGTTTCTGTCGCACCGCAGAAGGAGCTGTTGGCGACGCCGAAGCCTTACCGAGGGCTGGGACCGACGAGGAGAGGATTGCGGCGGCTGGCTGCGGTGGTGGCGCTCTTGGGAGCAGCGTCACCAAGGGTCTCCACGAGGAGGGAGGCAATCGGCGGCTGCGGCTATGACCCAAGGGGGAGGCAGCTAGGGTTGTGGCTGGGAGGCGGTCGGCGGTGATCGAGCAGCGGCGAGCGGCCGAGAAGTAGTGTCGTCACCTTGCAGCGGAGGGCGACGGTGGGCTGGCCGTAAGCAAGGGTGCGTGGTTGTGGCTTCTTCTTCCTCTTTCTCTTTTTTTATTATTATTTTTTTTATTTTTTTATTTTTAGAATGCAGCGAGAACAGCGAGAACGCTGAGGATCGCTGCTTTGATACTAAATGATAAGACCCTAAATTCTTATCGTAAAATGCCCTGATACCAAATGATAAGACCCTAAGGTTTTATCGTGGAAGAAATGGAAGAAAAGGGGATGATCACTTCGAGGGGATTGGCCTCCTTGATCACTTTGAGGGGATCGGCCTTCTAGGGTTTGTCATAACAAACTGGAATAATATTTCATTGATTGATTTTGATTGCTTTCTTTAAAGAAAGGATTACATCACTATTTATAGAGTTCCACCTAGAGTCCATCAGGACTTGAACTCTTAATAATAATTAAATATTAAATAAACTTCTACTCGACTCTAACAGAACTAAACAGACTCAATAAACAACTGAACTAAACTGACTCAATAAACATTATTCAAAAGCTCAGAAAAAAGGGTCCTAACAATCTCATTCGAACTAGAGAAACTATCTGACATGTCGAAGGAAAGTTGATGACCAAGAGGATGTCGAAGTTGCCAACCTAGGAGAGGGAATGGTGGAGAAACTCAAAGGAAGCAAGTGAAGACTTCTTTACCATGCTACAAAGGGGAGCTCTTTGAAGTAAGGAGTTCCCACCACTTTGTGTTCAATGAATTAAATACTGTTTGAACACCTAGCTAAGCCTTTCTAATAGTTAGCAGATGACTCGTTAGTCAGACAAGCTTTGACATCGGAGTTTAATTCAATCATCAGATCAACGTAGACTCACGAAAACCGATGCATCCTCCGTAGACAAAAGCATCTCGATAGTTGGCACATCCTTCGTGGATAAAAGTGTGTCCTTCACTGATAAAAGCATCTTTAACGTGCAATGCGCCCTTCGCGGATGAGAACATTTGTTGTATCCACCACAGTCAAGAGCATCTCGACAGTTGATGCGTCCTTTACAAACAAAAGCGTCTTTAACGCACGATGCATCCTTCGTGGACGAGAGCATCCAGAGTTTCTAATGTGTCCTTGATGGATAAAAAATATTTTAACAGCCAACATATCCTTTGTAGACATGAGCATCCTGAACTTGGAGCCAACAGGCCAATGCGGGCAGATCAGTCCAACCAAGTGAGCTGTCCAATGTGGGCAGATCGGCCCAGCATGTGTAAACTGCCCGATGTCGGCAAATTAGTCCAGCATGCCTAAATTGCTTGAAGTGGGCAGATCGGGACAAGATAGTTTTTATGGCCCAATGCAAGCCGATCGTGATCTTGCCCAACATAAAATAGCAGATCAGGTAAGCCTCAAAGCAAATCACCATCAAATGTCTGATATGGGTAGATTGGGAGATCACTCATGTGAGTGCAGATTAGGCATGTCTCAAAGCCAATTGCCAACAAATGTGCTCGATGCGAGAGCAAATTATGTATGTCTCAAAGCTAATCATCAGCAAATCTACCCGATGTGGGCAGATCGGGAGATCACCTGATGTAAGAGCAGATCTGTATATCTTAGAGCCAATGAACAACAAATCTTCCCGATGTGGGCAGATCGGGAGGCCACCCAATGTGAGATAATAGATCATATTAGTCTTGAAGCAAACCGTCAACAAATTTGTCCGATGTGGGCAAATCGGGAGATCACATGACGTGAGGTAATAGAGTAGATAAAAGAATATCTCACCATATTACTGATGTGGTAAGATCGGCGTAAGAAAGGAGTTTTCCCGATATGGGAAATCGGGAGGACATCATGCCAACACCATATCTGCTTGAAATGGGCAGATCCAAAGCATATCCTATGCGATGTAGCAGAGTCTGCTTGATGTGGGTAGATCATGATCTTGCCCGATGTGGGCAGATCAGGATCTTGCCTGATATGGACAAATCGGGAGCATATCTTACATGACGTAGCAATAGTCCATTTGATGTGAGATCTTAATCTTGCCTGATGTGAGTAGATCGAGAGATTCTTGTCACACCCACCATATATGCCCCATGTGGGCAGATCGGGGTAAAAAGGATTGTCTCCTCGATATGGCAAATCGGGAGACGAAAAAGTCTTATCGTGCCAACACCATGTCTGCCCAATGTGGGCAGATTGAGACGAAGCAATCTCTTTGTACGACATGGGTCCCTTGACTCCACCGTAGGTCCCTTATGCTTGAAGTGGGCCCCATCATGTGGTAGATCGATCAAGGCCCCATTTGCCCAAAGCAAGCAACTCGACGTGTTGTGGAGCTTTCCCTGCTTGATGTGGGCAAGTCGGCATTAGTATAGCTAATCTATAAAAGCCTCACTTACTTGAAGTACGTAGCTCAACAACGTTGGGCACATTCAAGGCTCTCCAACCCGATAGTGGTAGGTCGGGGTCAAGGAAGAGTCAACCGAGAATTGATGCAACAACATTTGGTCTATGGCTAGTTCTCTCCCTTGAGGCATTCGGTGCCCATTGGAAGTGGACATGGCACTTCACCTAGAAGATCTTCTATGATGAAGCACAATGAGGGGATAAGTGATAGAGGACAAAATGAATCGGGACTGACACATGGACGTCCACCTCTACCTTAGCAACGAAGGGTACCATCTCAACAAGATAGTTATGACATGTAACCACAAAGAGAGCAGTTGAGCTACTTTGGTAGATGGTTACGTTAGCTTAGCATGTGGTTGAGCCACATCAACGGAGGTTGTTCCACAACTGCCATCTCAACAGGCGGTTGCGTTATCCCTGCAAGTCTTTAACTATTGAAATTGACGACAACCACAAGGACTTGGGTATTAAATATAAATACATTCTCCCTCATTTCCTTTCTCTCTCTTTCACATCCCTACTTTCTCTACACCTTGGATATTGCTGACTTAGGCATCGAAGGGACCTAGTCAGGCTACTCCTAATCTTGGTCTTATGCAGGTTCTCGGGCTTCATGTCGAGAGAACGGAGAACATCCAGATCGCAATAGCAAATTCCTCTCTGACCATCTTCGGCTTCTCGGGATGATGAGGGTTGCCCATCGTCGGGTCTAAATCGGGTTGGGTCGAAGTTTCCTCTGTTTGTTGGACCACCAACCTTGGAGTTAACAGGGGGTTAAATGAATTTACTTCGATGTATTAGTGCTGATATTTTGAATATGAAATTATATGAAACTCATGTATTGTCTAATTTTTCTTTTAAAGATTGTTTTCCTCAAATATATTTTTTATAACTTTTATATTGGTGAGCCCTTGCTTTGCTCGAGACGTTTGGAAGCTTGGAGCCTTTTAGCGCTTGGTCCTTTGATAACACTGAACGAGACGCAATGTGGTGTTGGATCATTGATGTGTTAGACCTCTTATTAGGAAGATTTAAAATAACATATTTACCATGTAAATTTTAAAGTAACATGTATATCTTTTTAATTATTCAGACACTCTCTGTAGACCATTACACACGTTGTTTTTATCATTTTAAGTTTCACAAGCATATTAAATATTGGTTTATTTCTTTTTCTATTTCATTTTTGGTTTTTTGGGGAGTCTTATCAGGCCTTTAAAGTGTGAACCAAATTCCAGTCATTACATAACACAAATTGCTGCCTTCTCAATCCGCCTTCTCTCTCGTTCTCAATGCTGCAGGAAGTCTTCTCCTTCGCCCCCATGCCATGGGCTTCCCTTTCTACCGCACTAATGAAACCATCGCCAAGGTCATTCATCTCCTCCTGTAATGAGTCTCTTCTTTTGTGATTCTTGATTCGAATTGATGATGATTTGCTCCTTGCAGGTATTGTCGGTGTCGATCGCTCATCGTGGCGGCAGAGGCTGCTCCTGCCATTGAAGCCCATAAAGTGAGCTTCTCGGTGACCAACAAGCAGGGGAAGTCGGTTCCAATTTTGAAGAATTGTTCCCTCCATGTCCCTCCTGGCCAGCTGTGGATGCTTCTTGGTCCCAATGGTTGTGGCAAGTCCACCCTCCTTAAGGTAACTCATCTCCTGGTGAAGCAATTGATTTGGTTTCAACATAGGAATGCTGTAGTTTGGGTGAAATATTTAGAACGAGAGGAATGGTAAACTGGCATAGATTTGGATGATTCAAATTTTTGGTTGTATTAAGGAATTAGTGAGTTTCGGCTGTTTGATATTAAGGGTTTTCTTGTAACATGACATTCGATTGAGGAGGCAATGGACCCGAAATGGCCAAGGAATGAGATTTTTGTCTAACAGGAGAAACCAAATTGGTGGCCTTTGTGTGATGGGGGTTGGTCTTCTGTGTTCACCAAATGAGGATGGACCTATGTAAGCAAAACAAAAACCAAAAGTTGGGGATGAGAGAGAGGTCTATTTTGTTTCCTAATTTTCAAATTTTGGTTTTATGAAATAGAGAAAAAGAAAAGGTTTAAGATAATGAAAATATAACTGTGCATGTAATTGCCAATGCAGCCATCAAATTTATAGGGGCAATTTGATGGAAATAGGACCCTTATGGAAGCTTATACTAACATTCTTTAAATGTATGAATTGTGAAACGACATTCAGTGAAGATGTTGATCAAAAGTAGGCTTGTAGAGCATCAGGAAAAAAGAACCAGTTGTTTGGTTATAGGAATTCCGAAAACCCTTTTTGCATTTAGGGAAGTATCAGTTATGTGTTTTTTTTTTTTTTTTCAAAAAAAGGGTTATGTGTATTTAACGTTGTCGTGTATTCTGTTACTACTTCCTTCAGGCTTAAATTTTGTACAATTATGCTGACATAACCAATATATATAGGTCACAGCATGTGTACCTTTTTTCACGATGATTTATTGATTGTTTATAAATTTCTGAACTGATATTATTTTTTGCTGCATAGGTCTTGGCAGGACTTCTAAATCCTTCTGATGGAACTGTGAATATAAAAAAACCAAGTAGCTTTGTGTTTCAGAATCCTGATCACCAGGTTTTTCCTTCTTGTGCTTTTTATCGACTTTTTATTGTTGAGAAACAGTTGTGTCTGTTAGAAAAACAGTTGTTTCTTGTGAAGTTTGCTCAATATGTGAATTCTGTAGGTGGTATGTGGTGTTCCAACCATAACTTGAAGTTGTTTATTAAACCATGATATCACTACATACTGAAATGAAATCAAAATTAGTTAGATTCTAGTTTTCTTGGTATGTGCCCATTATCATGTTAGAATGCTTGTTCTAGTTTGTATCATTGAGTTCACATAGATGGTGAAATCCATGACACATGATCACAAGTATGTCACCAATTTTTTAGAATCTGTACTAATTGAAGCCTGTCAGTCATGTGAGCTTGATCGTGACTATCAAACTTGTTGGTTGCTGTTAATGCACCCTGGACACATCCCTTCATAGCTCCAGTAGATCTCAGAAAAGTAAATGCCCTTTTCTTGTCCTTTTGGAGAGTACTAATTTTTCCTCTTTCTGCCTCCTTTTTTTATTTTTGTTGTGTTTTCCTTGTCGATTACTTCAGGGCCTCAAAGAATATGACTATCCTTTACATGTAAATTGTTTGTTACTATGTATAAAAAGAACAAATCACTTTAAGGGATTCTGAGTAGGTTCTACATGGATGGTACTGACAATAAGACACATTTTCTTTCTTTAATATGTAGTGCGAGCTATTTGAAAACCTTTTTAGTGTTCTCTTTATTATCACTTTGATTAGGTGGTTATGCCAACAGTGGAAGCAGATGTGGCATTTGGTCTTGGTAAGTTTAATCTAACGTCAGATGAAGTTAGATTAAGAGTATCAGAAGCTTTAGAAGCTGTTGGCATGCTGCATTACTCACAAGTGGGTGTTTGACTTTTGACATGTATGTTTGATTTCTGGTGTTGCAAGTATATGAATTAAATGTTATGTTGTTACCTTTGTTGCATTTATCAGAGGCCGATTCAGACTCTTAGTGGAGGGCAGAAACAAAGAGTTGCTATTGCAGGTGCGTTAGCTGAAGCATGTAAAGTGCTATTATTAGATGAATTGACAACATTTTTGGATGAACATGACCAGGTATGAGTTATACTCAAGAGAGCTACTGATTTATAAATCCATGTATTCTTGTCAACCAGTCTCTTCATTTCCAGTTACGGTGGCCTTATTAAGTTCAATTGGCTTTTTCACCTCGAATCGAGCTGTCATGCCTGTTGTAGTGTCAACTGTCTCAGTTTTCAGTCAATTCTCCGTCCCATTTTTTTACATCCCATCCATCGTTTTGATTCATAGGCTCCTGTTTTTCACATAAAGCACTCTTCTAAAAGCCTAGATGTTTGTTGATCTCTTTATTTTGCCGATAGACTTTTTGTCTTATCACTTGCATTTACCCTTTCAATTGCATCTTTTTGTTTCTTGATCGTTAGATGGATAATCTTGTTTTCAAAAAGAAAAACTTAAATCATACTACTGACAGACAACACTTTTGGTTACCAGATAGGAGTTATAAAGGCAGTCAAGAACACTGTGGCAGCTTCGGAAGGAGTTGCAGCACTGTGGGTGACTCATCGCTTGGAGGAACTCAACTATGCAGATGGTGCTTTATATATGGAAGATGGTCGAATACTGATGCATGGAGATGTGTCGAGTGTTTTGAGCTTTATAAAAGCGAAGCAAGCCCAGTACAGAGATCATCTTCATCTCTAACTTCTTCACTACCATCTCCTGCATTTGTTGCCATCTCTTAATCTCTGTTTTTAAGGATGATGAAGAAGTCTCAACCCTCTCAATCTTATCATGTGCTACTGCGTGCAGCTCAACCTTGTTCTGTAAATACCCTAATCAGCATCTCAATATTATGGTGTGCAGACTTGACTTTATTGAGGAGAAAAATATATTTTCACAAATATATACATATATATGTATATATATACATATATACATATATATGTATATATGTATATATATACATATATATGTATATATGTATATATATACATATATATGTATATATGTATATATGTATATATATACATATATACATATATATGTATATATGTATATATATACATATATACATATATATGTATATATGTATATATATACATATATACATATATATGTATATATGTATATATATACATATATATGTATATAT
>LVTN01000825.1:4448-16175 GCA_001649415.1 Musa itinerans | reverse complement strand
CCCCCCCCCTCTCTTAGTGCTCTCGATCCTAACAGTTTGGTCATCGTGACCTACATCCACTCTACCGATTCTCCTTTCGTCAAGGCCACCAGCATCCACTAACGGTCTTCCTTCAATAGGCGAAGACCAACCACTTCTTTACAACTCTATTATCCTTTTATAGGCTCAGGAGAGAACCTTTACACCCCCACTTACTCCCCCCTAAACAGAATTCTAAACACCTAGAGTTTGAGAGGAGTTCACACAAGATTACAACAACGTTTTCTTTCTTTTTTACTCTCAATTCTTATGTATGTTAACCAAGGATGAGAGGGGTATTTATAGGCCTTAAGTTGATTCAAACTTGAAGCCTAAAAATGTCTCATCCCGGGTCTTCGGGGTACTAGCGATACCATCGCCAGTGCCAGTCTAACACTGACACTAATACAGGGCAATACCATCGCCCAATCTAGCGGTACCACCGCCTGACACTCTGACACTGGGCGATACCATCGCCCAAACTAGCGGTACCACCGCTTGACAGTCTCTCGGAGACTGTGTCTGGGTGGTACCACCGCTCAGACCAATGGTACCACCGCCTGACATAGTCTCGGAGATTGTGCCATGACGGTGCCACCTGTTGGGTCATTGTTTGGGCCTTCCACTTGGCCTAACACAACCAAAACTTAGGCTCAACTAGCCCCTAATTAAGTTGGCTTAATTACATTTTAAACTGACTCAATTAGACTCTAAACTAACTCGATCTAGACATAATCAATTACAAGTGAATCCTTGTTATCTGGCATGTCATTGGTTCATGTGGCACTTTGTTTGATCCTTTGGCGCATTGTCCTCTCCTTCGGTGTATTGCTCAATCGATATGTTGTCTTCTCACAACATCCGATCTTCTTGGCGCAATGTTCGATCTTCTTGGCTCGATGCTCGAATTCATGACCCAAAGCCTTCTATCGATACGTCGATTGTTTCTCTGGCCCAACGTCCAATCTTCTGACATGTTTGCTCCAGCCCAACATCCGATTCCTCGTGCTTTAATTAATTTACCTTTTCTGATCGATGTTTGCCTTGTATTACTCAAAACACTCATTATATCACAAACACATTAATTGATTTCATTATCAAAATCTGAGATTCAATAGAATAAGCCTTTTTCTTTACCCAAAATAACCCCACTTTAGGCCCAATTGGCCCATAATTGAGTTAGCCTAATTATATTTTAAACAGACTCAATTAGACTCTAAACTAACTCGATCTAAACATAATCGATTACAAGCGAATCCTATGTTATCCGGCATATCATTGGTTCATCTAGCACTTCGTCCGATCTTTCAGCGCATCGTCCTCTCCTTCGGCATATTACCCAATTGGCATGTTGACTCCTGCAACTTCCGATCTTCTTGGCACAATGTTTGATCCTTCGGCCCGATGCTCGAATTCACGGCATGAAGCCTTTTGCCGACACATTGACCGATCCTCCTATTGACGTCCAATCTTCTAACATGTTTGCTCCCGCCTAACATCCGATTCCTCCTGCTTTAATCGATTTGCCTTTTCTGATTGAAACTAATCCTACGTCACTTAAACGCACAATAGATGACAAACATATCAATTGATTTCATCACCAAAATCCGAGATTCAACACTGTATACTCATTTATATGATGGAGGTGGCTGGTTTCATAGCTGCTCGTGTGGGGACACTAGGAATATAGTGCAAGTGCTCATTGGAAAATGACTTCACTGATTGATCTACTCACAGAATATTGGATGGTTGATGATGCTTTATTGTTAGATAGCAATTCTGTCGTCTTAGTGGTGTATCTAGTCCTTAGACTTAAGGCACTAAGAATGTCCTATATGGGTACTCTACTTTTTGATACCGAATTTATAGGTCTTGAAGTTTTAGATTTAACACAACCGGTCATCGGAAGTGACGACTAAACTTACGAGGGCTATTAAGTGTCGATAGAGGAACATATGCTCTCGGTGTCATGAGAGGAATATCTCATGTGTTTTTTCTTAGACAAATCCCTTGCTAGGGTCATTTAGATTGAGAGAAAAAGAGTTCTCTGGGAGAATCCGATCAGAGCAAGACTCGAGGAGAAACCGTATGGGCCTGATAGCACCATGCTCGGTATATGATCTCTGGGGTATTAGATGGATGAAAGACTATAGATACATAGTAACCGACGACAAACGGGTCCAATGGATTAGATTCCCCTGTATTGTCTAGGGACTACGACGTAGTGGCGTAGTACATCCATAGTCGATGAGTCGAGTGAATTATTATAGAGATAATAATTCATTGAGCCAAAAGGAGTTCTAATATGTATGACTTACGACCAGCTCGAATATTAGGCTTAGAGGGTCACATATATATAGTAGGTATTGTGATGAGTAGAGGTTCAGATATTTGTCTTATGACACTGAGAGTGAATGATCCTCTATCAACACTCAATAGTCTTCATAAGATTGGCTACTACTCCCGATGATTGACTGTATTAGATCTGAAACTTCTAGACCTATAAATCCAGTATCAAAGAGTGAAGTGCTCATATAGGACATCCTTGGTATCTCAAGTCTAAGGACCAGATACACCATTGAGATGACAAAATCGTTGTATGATAATAAGACATCATCAACCATCTAACATTTTATGAGCGGATCAATGAGTAAACTTATTCTCCAATGAGTCTCTGCACTGTATCCCTAGTGTCCCCACACGACCAACTATGAGACTAGTTGTCTCCATCATATGGACGGATATACAATACAATAGTTTGTCTGATTATTTCGATGTTCCTTTCGAGTAACCTATGACCAGAATTATTTAGGGTCTATGTTTAAAGGTGAATCAGTCTTATTATCGTGATCTCATCATGATCCGATTCCTATTGCACAGATACATTGACATCACAATATATATATACAGTAAACAATTTAAAGTGATAAAATATCAAATAATATAATAAGCAAAAATAGTATATATCATGTCACACGTGCCATCACTCACGTGATTGACTTATAGGGCATCTATGACTAGCACCTACCATCAATCGTTGCCTCCTAACCTGTGCTCCCAATTGATCATTGTCCCCTAAGCTCGCACTTCCTATAGATTGTCGCTTCTTAACTATCCATTGTTCATTTCATTATCGTTGATCATCGCTCTTTAGCCCACACTCTCTAATCAATCATTGTCTCCTAGGTTGCACTCTCTTAACTCACTCTGACTTTATTTATCGCCTCTAGAGACTATCCTATGAGTAGAAGATAGAAAAAAAAAAGGAAGGATATTTATATCTATTTATAAAAAAAATAAATAAAATTATAAAGAAGATTGTAAATGATAATATCTTATGGATGATAACAAACGAACTGTAGTTTTTTTTTTGGTAAATTATCAAAAAAAAGTTATGGCTAAAATTATAGCACATCAGTTTTCTTATTTTTTTTTCTTGTTATTTGAGGTCTCAGATCCTGCCACGCTAGAGATTGAGAGGCAATCAGCGCAGTGAGTCGGCGATGGAGGCGGTCTACTTGCTTTGCTCCGTCGCTTCCACCACCATCACTTCCTCCCTCCTCTCCCTTGCCCTCGCCGTCCAATCCATTCGTCTCTTCTTCTGCCGCTTTTGGTCTGCAGGTCCGGAAGTGGGCGGTCGCGAGGGTGACGGCGACGGCGATGCCGCCGTGCGGCTCTACGAGGGCCGCGTGCACCACGCGAGGCGGCGCCCTGTCGCCCATGCATTCGAGTATCCTGTCCGGTACGCGCTCATCGACCTCGACCGCGCCCCCCAGCCTTCCCACCTCTCCGCGGACCGGGCCCGCGAAATCGCCCACACCAACGGACCCGTGTAAATCCGATGTTTGACTTTTTTTTTTTTTTTTTTCTGGTTGAGAAAGTTGAGGTTTTTAGAAGGAGCGATGTGTAAAGTTCGGAATTTGCAGGTTCCTGCTGACGATTCCGGCGAATATGGGGTACGAGCAGAACCCTTTGAGTGTCTACTACTGTTACGAAGTGGCGGAAGACGAAGGACGAGAAGTTGGGCCTGCGCCCATCCTTAGGATGTGCATTGCCGAGGTGGGCCAACTTTAGCAGGAATGATGTTCTGTAAAGGAATGGTGCCTGTGGATGGTAAGTCATTGTGTTGCTTTGTTGGATTTCAGGTGACAAATACGCCATGGGGCGAGCGGGTGTCGTTCGTCTTCTGCCCGGGATCTGATGTGGTTGCGAAACCCCTGCATGTCAGCCCCTTCATGGTGCGTTTCCCTGTTCATGACCAAAATTATAATCTATGATTACGCTCCAGTGAGGTTAGGTGGAGCCTATATGTCAAATCGAGTAATCTGTCAAAATCACCTACATTAACTTTAATCCACCATGGTGATAGTGGATGTGATTAACATATCAAATTTCCTCACTCCATTGCTAGCACAAGGTATGTCAAGGTTAGCCTACTAGCTGTCTGCTAATTCAAATTTTTTAGCATCTTGTTGCTTTGCCCATCTGTAGTTATGCATTTACTATCAATGCCTTATTTTTCATATACATAACATGCTAGCTTATTTAATTGGCATATGCGGAGGTTGAAAAGTTTCATAATGAATGCAATTTCTATGAAATTACGTATCAGCATCGACAGTATAATTTGTTAACATTGTGGAGGCACCTTCTCTTTAAGCATTTCAATTTTGCAAATAGAGAATTGACATATGCGTGAATTTTCCATTAAATGAACCTCAGTCCATCCAACATTATGTTTGGCAGCTTGGTACAGTTAGGCATTGCCATATTTTATGTTGAAACTTCGACATTCATTATATAGTTAAATTTATTTATTTAAGTAACGTATTTAGAGTAGCAATCTTTCCTGTGACTTGTTCTTTTGTGCTGACTAGATTGTTAGTAACATTCAATAAATTCAAAAATCTTTAATGTGCTAGTAGAGCAAATATTAGTATATAGATGGTGTCCAAAATTTCACTAGGGAATGTGAGTATTTGGGTGTAAAATATACCTATGCTTCCTGATATTATTCCCTTCTTAATACTGATGATAGCCACCAATAACCACCAGTGTCAAATCATCATCTAATTGTATCACTATATTTTGAAATGGGCAGTAGGTCAATTAGTGTATTGAAATGGAGAATTGTTCCTTTTGTAAAACATTCTCCTAGCAGATAACAAGGATTTAAAATCAGTCTTGGTTCATACGTGTTTGGTGGTAAGATTGCTATCGTATCTAGTCAGTATGGATAATTGGGTATTACTCCATGTGAATCAGTATATGTTCTATTGGTATTAGATTGGTCCAGTAAATGCCCCTTCGTATATTCAATAGGGTTCGGTATTTGAATTTTTGCTGTCCAATGATAATGTGTCACTAAGTCAAAGACAGAATAAGTGCCTCATCATTTAGACATCATATGTGCAGATACTCAGTGCTTCCTTTGTTGCTACTGCAAGTTTCCCAAA
This sequence comes from Musa itinerans, assembly GCA_001649415.1. NCBI lineage: Eukaryota > Viridiplantae > Streptophyta > Magnoliopsida > Zingiberales > Musaceae > Musa > Musa itinerans. The sequence goes on along the minus strand of LVTN01000825.1, from coordinate 10,701 downwards.
TTATCTATCAGGATCTCCAGCCCACTAGCTTGGATCTCCAAACTTCCTAAGTACCTAAAAGGCTAAAACTTTACAAAATTGTTATTCAATCTTAGAATTCAGTTGTTAGATTTCTGAATTTCAGTTATGAGTATGTATTTTTCTCGTCAGATTTCCTGTACCTGTTTGTTAACTTCGTTCTCCTAGCTGGTAGCTACCATTGGCTGGATACGTATTTTACTAGACTTCTTAGCTCTACCTTATTCTTGGACTTATACGTACTTCATATCTGCTTGCAGGATATGCTAGGAAATTGGTGCATGTTTGCTGATGCACCAGGGGAGGATCTTTCACTTGTAATCTCGGTCCAACACCCCACCCTTGGAAACTACTTTACTGCAACTTTACGTGCCAGAAGAGTCCATTCTTCATTTGATTCAACTTTTCTAGCAACATATTTTTGGTTGATGCCCCATAAGGTTGCAATGTGGATATACTGGCAGGTAATGATGAAGTTGAACAACTACCAATCCTGTATCTGCTTCTATTACTCCTACTATTGCTGCTTTAAATGTCTCTAGTGCCTGTTAGATGCTTCAGACATCTAGTATCTCTTTACATGACTCCTTCCAGAAAGAAACTAGGATGATATCTTTCTAGAAATGCCTGCTGTGGTACTTACTCGAATGTGAACATCTTTATCAAAACCATATTAAAGAACTTATGATTGTTGTGGCTTACAATTGACCTGACAGTATCTTTTCTTGTTAAATGAGATTCTAATTGATTTATCATTTTAATTGACAGTAATTATCATTCCTATTGCTTAAAACTTCATATTGGTTTCACTTTATCTATCATGTCTGGTTGAATATGTTTGTCCATGTCAATTTTCATGATGCTCGTGGAACAGAAGTATTTTTTAGAAAATCCTAGCTGAGCTCCTTGTTCAAATTGAATAAACTACAAATTGCTTTGTAGGTAAAATCCATGATGGAGAAACTCAATATTGTTGGCCTTTCTTTTCTTATAAATTGTTAGCTTATTCTCGGGGAAAAGGGTAGGATAATGATCAATATTTTTTCTGTGAAGTTGCTTGCTGGAGGAACATGTCTTTTGAATAAGAATATGAATGGACATGTACTTAAGACTTCATTTAAGTTGTTTACCCTGTCATGTTCTTTCTCATCACTGGTGCATGACACCTAACCCTATCATGTTGTAATGAGATCATCAGTGACTGACACCTAACAGCCAAGAGTAAACATTAAAGATTTGTTTGTTCAGTTGGAAACTGAATAAAAGTAGAATGATAAGTACGATATCATTTGCTCAGAGGATCAAGCTGAGATGGAGTTTCAATTACTGTGTAATTCTGATCACAAAATGTTAAGTGGCCTACCTCTTTGTACTAGGAAAAGGTTTATGATTATGCATTCAGCAATTTGATATCGAATTGGCTCAAATTGGAAAATTGAGTATTTACAGACTTAAGCCAAAATAAGAACACACTTTCAATTTTACAACCAGTAATTGTATAGTCTGGAGTACTTGGTGATTAGCATAAAAAATAACAAAACCTCAATCATGTTGATAGTGGCCAAAGTAAATGAAATCTGGTCAGTAATGAAATTGAATTATGTGATGTATGTGGTATTGTTTTGATTTATTTGTGGAATTTCCGCAGATTCTTTCGCTCAAATGTCGTGATTACCATTTCTAAGATCTCCAAGCCCAAATACTATAGATATGCTCAAGGCTTGAGCCACTATGCCAAGGCCTTTGACAATATTGCCAGCAAAGTTTATTGTGAAGTATTCATTTATTGTTAAGTCTCGAGCTACAGTACAATTCAAAAAGAAGCAATATGTTTTCTTGTTCACGTAGCTGTTTCAAGTATCATCCGGTCTTATTGCTGGAATTTGCTTCATTGCTGTGACATGTTACAGAATTGTTATTTTCCTCTCAAACAATCAGCATCAAATAGATGGTAGTACGTCTTGTGAAAGTAATTGCGTATAGCAAATATTCATAATGTGTTTCATCAATTCATATTGCACAATGATAATGCAATACTAAAAGCATACTAAAAGCAGTAAACTGCCCCACGTCAGTGGCTAACACTAAATAAGTTTGATTGACTATTGGACCAATCCATTGTGTATGGGTAGGCCCATATTCTTTTTTGGTCAGAATTCAGATAGTATATAACATGTGAGTCCAGTACATGGAGATTAAGATTGAAGGTCATATAAGTAGACCACCAGTAACCAGATGGATGGCTGAAAACTCAAGCTTTTTGCTACTTTAGACTTGTAGATTATTTTGGCACTGACCAGAATTTTATGCAACAATGGATTTGCTAATTACTCGAAGTAGGATATGAATCAGACATCTATTTCCATTTAAGTGATTTGAACATCGTTTTTCTTTTATTATCTTTAGGCTCTCAAGCTCTGGTGGAAGAATGTCAAATTTTTAGATCATCCGAAGTATCTAAGCTCCAGATATAGAGATGATGCTGTACTACGTGATCGGGAACTTCTCTCTCAAAATTCTGGACAGAGCAAAATCCTTCCAAATTGCACAAGCAACATGGACTTCAAAGATAGATGGTGTGTGTGGAGTGAAGCTCCATGGCCATGGTCATGATGCTCTTAAGGGTTTGTATAATTATAGTGAAATGGCAGAGAATTAATTTTATATGCATTGTGTGTGATTTCGGAAAACAAATTGTCATGCAATCTATTGTGTGTTGATTGATTGACAACTTGTTCTCATGTGGACACTCTGTAAAGCATCTTGGAGGTTAGTGACCCCATGGCACCTCAGGCTTTCGAGGCTTCTCATGGGAAACATAACTTGAAATGCTAAGCAAGCATAACAGGTTACTCTCCTTCATCCTTCCTTGGTGGATAATTCTGTCAAATGCATTTGCATCACCCCATGAAGACTTATCTTCTTCTTATCTTGCCAGTTTTGTGTTCAAACTGCTATAGTAGCCAGCAATTGCATTTTGCTTCTAGTTTTATCTTGTGCTTGTACAAACAATTTATTTCATCTTGTGCAGAACGAAAATAAGATAAACAACCTCATTTTCATGTATTATTGTAAGAGTATAGAATAGAATTGGTTGATTACTGTACTCATTCCTATTAAGCTTTAGTCACTTGGCTTAGACGATTGAATATCTAATTTATCGATTGGTAAGAAGTTTCATGTTATGTGGGGACAGTTTATTTTTTCACTTTACTCATGATTGTACATTTTTTTTAATGTTGATATTGGTCCTTTGCCTTCTTTAAAATCTAACTTATGCCATCCAAGTTCACATTTGTTTCAATTTATGTGTCTTGGAAAAGCTTGAATTAGTGATGAATTACCACCCTGAAGGTGTCGGCCCAAACTAAAGGTTACATTATCTTCATTTGACTGTTGATTTTTTCTTTTTTTTGTCATTATAGCACGTGGATGTTTGAAATGTCGTGACACCAACTTGGACATCTTGTCAGCTCGATACGTTGGGCAAAATAATTTACTATATTGCAATATGACACTATATTAATAATAATATTTGATAATTCGATCACTCATCGTATCTTAATATACTATGATTTAGCATAATTGTTCTCACAAACTAACTCTCATCTACTCGATCAATTATGGAAGATTATAATAGATCCTAGGTACATCACTTTATAGAGAGATTACTCATATATATATATATATATATATATATATATATATCTTAGCATAATATTTGTAACTTTCTCATTCGAAATCAAAAGTTTTCCGATGCCTAAGTTCCAACTATAATAGAGATCGTGACACGTCCAACAGAGATCTATTATAAGTGATGTATTTTAAGTAATATTTGAGTTTAATCTCATGATGGATATGTGAGATTATTTGAATTTTTTTATAGCCTTGAATAGTCTAAAACCATTAATCACTATTGGTATAGAATTATCCTGATAAGGAATACATTAATGATCAATCATCATTCAACATGTAATCACCACGTGAAAGGAAAAAGATCTACGTCACCCTGCTCATATGCCTGTGTGGACAAAAGTTCAAAGCAGGTCGTTCGAAGCTGTCTCCCTCAATTGCTCACATAGATAAAACCCCAAGAAGAGGACGTTGTTCTCCCCTCCAAGGCATTGTGAAAAAGGTAATCCACGGTCCTATGACTAGGGGCTTTCCTCCTGAAAAAACTCATTCACACTAAGTCATTGATGACTAACTTGAGCGTCAAAGGGACTAATCGGAAAACTTCTTCCAACATCAATTTTAGTGTAGATAACACCTTAGATACTCTTGCACTCTCATGTTTGGACAATTTCGGGTTGATTCAGATGTCGACGATGATTTCTTTTAATATTTTGGTGCTAGAAGGAGATATCTCCCTTGGAGGCAAGACATTTGAGAATTGTAGCACCACTAGTTTAGTCCTCGATGACAAATTCTCTCAACATTTTGGCGCTCTATTAGATAGGGTCACGAGTTTGACACCATTTAAGAAAGTAATATCCTCCACCATTAGATGTAGAACACTATCACTAAGTAGAGAGAAAAGATAGAGTCCCACCTAGAGGGCGTCACAAGATAGGTAGAAAAACCCAAGCGTGGGGTCGAAAGGGCGTTGACCGAGTTGAGGTACTTGTAAATCAAACTCGACCAAAATGCTATTGCATTCTAGGAGAGGCGTGCTCACCACCGAGCCACAGTCATGTAAGCTTTTTCATAAACTCCAAGTCCCAAAGAACCTTTGAGTTCATGGAAGATGTCTCCTCTAATGAAGGGGAGGATGTGACCTACTCCACCCATGGACTATCTGAAAATAAAGCATAAATAGGCTCTGAATCCCTCTATAAATAGGAGGGATTCAGAGCCTCATAGGCTAGAGCATTTGCTTGCCTCTCCTATTCTCCTCCCCCTCTTCACCTCAGAGCAGGCCTGGAGTTTTGAGGAGCATCGTCGTAGCCCTGCCGTGTGGATCACCGCTAGAGAGGAGGACGCTTGACCTCCATCACCCTCTCCTAAAGATTTGCAAGGAAACATGGATATACGATCTCCCTAGGTAATACAATTTATTCTATACGCAGTTTTAAGTTTCGCGGATTTTGCGCACCAATCTTCGCACGACGACGAACATCTCTTTGAGAATAGGGGATTTTGTTTTCTTGTTCTTCCGCTGCGCATGTGATGTCGCCCCCTTAGATTTTCCCAACAGTGGTCTCAGAGCCAGGTTGTTCGTGCGAATGATTGGTTTTGAACTGCGTGTGTTGTATTTAGGAAGAATTTTGATACGCAATAGACGAGGAAGGGAAGGGCAGCAACTGTTGCTGCCCTTGCTGCGCTCGAAGATGGTTGCCTGCTTGCTGCCATCTTTGTGCAGGCAGGCCGCCTGCAGCGGTGGCAAGCAAGGGCGGCGCCTGTGGGTGTTGGACCCACGGGAAGAGGCGCCACAGGGCAGCGGCACCTACGGTCGCTGCTCTCGCGGGGTGACGCACCGTAGGGCAGCGGCACCTGTGGCCGCTGCTCCTGCGGGCAAAACCCCGCAAGGGCGGCGCTTGCGGGTGTTCGACCCACGGGCAGAGGCGCTGCAGGGCAGCAGCGCCTGCGGCCGCTGCTCCCGCGAGTAAAACCCCCGCAGGGGTGGCCGCCCGGCGAGGCAGCATTGCCTGCGGGCGCTGCCTCACGGGTAGAACCGCCCGCGGAGGGGGCGATGCCCACAGGGGCACCCGCTCGCGGGAGGCAACGCTACCCACGGGGGTGCCCCAACTGCAGGGGCGGCGCCCTAGCCTCGCCGCACATGCCGTCGCTGGCAGGGTGGCGACGGCAGCAGCAACAGGGGAGAGGGATAAGGGCATTAGGCTTTTTTGGACAAAAGATAGTTTTGCCCCTCAGAATTTGAGAAATTTCAATTTTTGTCTTTTATCTAAATTATGAAAATACCCCTAGGAATTCAAAAATTCCCTATATGTCCCTGATTTCAGAAGATATTAATTAATTAAAAAGTTTAGTTAATTATTATTTTTATTATTATCTAATAGTCTTACATGATAATGATTCATACATGTGATGTTTGATGTGTGGACGGATGATCATGGACCGTGTGATGTGTGTACTTGTGATTATTATTATTGGGGTCTGCGAGCCTCTATTATATTTCTCGTTTATTATTGGGCCTGCGTGCCTATGATAAGTTGTAATCACAAGAGGAGGCACAGCGGGAGCGTGGATGCGATAGCGGGACCCATGAGACGGA
>LVTN01000824.1:126994-137049 GCA_001649415.1 Musa itinerans | reverse complement strand
TGGGGAAGAAGCCCATTATCTCTTATCAATCATAAATTTACGAAAGGCCACACACCCAAGGAGCATCAATCCTTATGGCGAAACTCATCTCTCCTTCTTTTTTTTTGAAAATATTAACCAATGATATCGGAACCCATCTCCCTCTTTTTCCGAGAGTATTAATCTTTGACGGTGGAACCCATCTCCCCCTTTTTCGGGAGCATTAATCCCTAACAGCAAAATACATCTTCCCCTTGTTGGTCGCTTGATGGGTGATCGTAATCCTCTTTTCCTTTATAGACACAGCCCAAACAAACGGTGTCTCTATGACAATCATTCGCTTACATGGGAAGGAACCAGTCGATCGTCGACATAAATAAGCTCTTGAAGAATCACAGATTAAGGAAGGAGCTATCAGTAAAAGTCACCCCTCCGAACCTGAATGGGAGAGAAAAAAAAAAATTCTATTACGGACTTTATCATCAAACAGGTCGAGTCGGGAACTCCTCGACATTAACCTCTTATGCAAGAATCTCAATGAAGCCAAGGAAGCCCAACTATCTTAGCCCAACACGGAATTCCCTTCAAGCGAACATTCGAGCATCACATGAGTTTCTAGAATAATCTTACGCCTTCCGAACGAGACCAAACCGTACGACTCCCTAGGCATCGAGGTTGTAACACTAGTGATATTAAATTCAAACATGTTTCATGATTAGCAAATGTAATTGGTAGATTGATGAAATTTTACACCATTGTGAATAGATTAATGACCCATATTTAATTCATTTAATCTGCATAATTAACAAATAATGTTCGCTAAATGTCGAGGCGTAGAAAACTAAAGCCCATCAACTAACTTGTGATCCGTACATTCTCAAACGAACGGCCAGGATGACATTTCCTTTCACCGATGCGAACGTGTAGCGGCCATCTGCTGACGGGGGAGGTTAGGAGGTGGTCCATTTACCATGTAACCCCTATTCCTTCTTTTATATTATTTTACATTACCCTTTAACTACCCGTAACTAATGTAAATTGGTAAGGGTATTTAAGTCTTTACAGTGGAAGCTCTTAGTTATATGTCAATAAAGCAGCGGCCTGTGGCCGCGGTGAAGGGGAGTGCGAAACGAGGAAGAGAAGGCGAGAGAGAAGAAACGAGGCACCCAACGCCCTAATTTCGCTCTCTTCGAAGCCCGTCCTTCCGTCGATCGAGATAAGGAGAGGAGAAGAAGAGGCTGGGGTTGCGTCGGGGATCTCAAAATGGTCAAGTATTATTTCTTCTCTTCCGTCTTTGTGGTGTCTAATTCTTCGTCATAGCTCCCGATTACTTGTTCGATCTTTTCGCTTTTTCTTGGAGTTCGGGACTGGTTTTTCACCCAATTCGCTTCCAATTTCTTTGCTGGCCCTTTCTTTTTGTTTCTTGAAGCAGTAATCTATTCAAACAACGATATGTTCTACCCACCAAGAATATTTCTTCCTCGATCTTTTTTGTTTCTTGACGCCGTCTTTTGGTTCTTGGCGTTTAATCGAGGATCATATCATGTGTTTAGCCAAGGATGTATTCTTGGTGGGAATCGTTTTGCTTCTTTCCTAGATTCTTTGCGTTTAATTGGAAATCGGAATTCGTTTCTTGAGGTCGAGGTCCTTTATCACCTCTGTAAAAATGGCTTTCTTTGGTTGCGAGTTTGCAACTGACTCCTTAGTGGTCTTCAGATTTTGATTAGTTCTCGTTTATCCACAAGTGGATTTTGTTTATTCTGAGAGTTGACAACAGCATAAATTGGGAAGAAGAAATCGAGACAAAGTGCAGCAGTTTATGGCAATTACTGGATCGAGGTATACTTGTTACTTTACTGTGCAGTCTGGTCTTTGATTTCCCTATCAGTGATTTATGTTCAGCTTTCTTTTGGTAATGTTATTCCATTTTTACCTCGGCGCTCTTTCTTTTTTCTTCTCTCGTGGAAAAGCCAACTGGAGTGAACTGATCGGATCGGAATCAGCCGAGAAACAATATACATAAAAAAAGAGAATAGAATTATAATTTTTAAAATTAAAATTAAGAAATTTATAAATCCGTCATTGTATGTTACATAAAATTATAAGCTATGCCTTTAGCTAATTATATGTTGTATACCAATAGATATACAACTTAACAAATTATTACTTATAATGTACAACTACAAGTCATAAGGCAGGATAGAGCTTTATCTAGTATGCATCCTTCTATAGTGCAGCCTAAGGTAGAGTTGAAGACCACATTTTCCCATCATCAATTCTCCCTCTTTCTCTTTCTCATATTCTCTCATTCTCTTAGTTTTTTTATTTTCTCCCTTTTAAATCCAGTAATAGCCGTGACTTGACTAGTTTTTTATGCTAAATAGACCAGAATTAGCTGAAATTAGTTGATTGATTTTTCTGAAAGTCAGATGATTTGAATGAGTTCTAACCGATCTTTGGGGAATTTTTGGTTGATTCAGGATTTTAAGAAAGAACATAATTTCTGAGATTGAAATGGGCCAAATTAATAAAATGGCTGAACCTATTCTGGATTGACAAATTTTAATAATTATGAGACTTCAATTTTGGTAACTATGGGAGTTCAATGGCAAGATTTGATCAATGTAGTCCTCTCCGACTTGTTCAGACATTACGGTTTGTTATTGTTCTAGTATTGACAGTACTAGTAGTTAACTGGTCATAGTAGTTCAGAATTTGGATGATCGTTTTGTTGCCTTGTTGACTTAAATAGCTATTGGTTGTGATCGAAAAGCAACTACTCATTAAATTAATATGTAGTTGATCCATGTTCTCTTCTTGTCATAAAAATCCCAACCTATTTCTTTGTTCTTTAATGAGAAAGGCTATCAATTTGAAGTTTGATATACTTTTCATGTATCTCTGTATTCATAGGAGCATAAACTTTGATGAAGTGATGTGTTTTCAAGTTTTAGTATCTGAGATACAAAGAACAACCAGTAGATACCGCCTCAAATCACACCTTCTTATCTCAGTGCTATATTGAGTGGGCATTTCTCTTGTATGGCAGACCTCATGCTGCTTCTAATCTGAGTATTTTGCCTTAGATGGCTACTTTACTTTAAGTTCTTAGAAAGTAATTAAAAAATGCTGGTGTAATTATTTGATCAAAATCAGCATTTCTTTTCTGAGAATTTATAGTTTTACATTCCATGATGTGCTATTCTTTAATGTTTATGCATGTCGCGATGTTTTATAAGCATGATTCTGTTATTTTCACAGTGAGAGAGTTGCTCTTAAGGCATTGAAAGCGAGCAATTGGCATTTAGAGGAGGCTTTTCATATGTTTTATGGCCAACCACATACTAGAACAGTTGTTGATTCTAGGCATCTTGAAGAGCTTTATAACAGATATAAAGGCAAGTTCTCCTTGAGTAGTGAGTTCTGTTGTTTTGCTGTCAAAGATTTGTCTGCATACTTCCAGTCACTATTTTTTTTTTACTGCTAAATTTTGGTTCTTCATAGCAGATCCCCATGCACTTGATACCAATCTTAGTTGCATAATCAGTATTGAGACTGAGATATTTGAAGGATGATATGATTGATATCAACAAAATCTTGAGATTGGATTAACGAGATTGATTGGTTTGCTGGAGATAATAACGTGAAAAATAAGAAAAATGTAAAAAATGTAATAACAAAAAAATTATAATCTAAAATTTTATGAAAAGAATACCATAATAAAATATTCCTTTACCTATCATGTTTCCTGTTGTCTATTTTATTTAAAGAATATGAATCTAAGATATAGATGAAAAAAATTACACTGAAAATATGTAGATTAATTTATTAAAGTTAACTAATATATATAGACGTTAGATTCTAGGATGACCTCAGGCAAGTAATTTCCCATTTGCTTACTTGACCTTAATTGTTGGAATTTTCTTTTCAATGTTTCTTCAGTCTTGTTCTATCATAAATGAACAATCATGGTGTTGGTATGCTTTCACCACTTGTTGCCTAAATATTATCAAATATGTTAGCATAAAGCATTATTCATCAATTGTTCTCTACCTAATATCTAATCCTGCTTAATATTTAATTATATGCTACTAATGCTGCAAGTTGCTTGCTTATGTTTGGATTGAGTAAAATAAAATAATTTTGGTTGTGGCAGATCCTTGTGTTGATATGATACTGGTTGATGGGATAACCCTTCTTTGCAGTGATTTGCAAGTAAGATATGGTATGAGTTGTATTCATATGTCTGATTGCAGTCTATTCTTCCATATTTGCATTATCTTATTATGTCTGAAGTGGTTTTGAGGTGGCAACAAGTGGTGCATTTTCTACTTTATTAGTCTTTGACTAAGATTTTTGACATATATCTGGTGATAGAATCAATTTATGTATTAATAACTATTGCACATTGATTAAAGAAATATATATTCTGTTCGAAGTGTTTGCTATTAGTGATGGTTGTTTATTGGCACCTGCTATGTTTGACTAAGAAAACAAGTTCAAAAGGGGGGACCTTTGGTATGAATTGACCAGAAAAGATGTTTTAAAGGAGACATTTCAAATTGACCATAATTTGAATGTCACATATGGTTTTTATGTAGTTAACATGTTAAGAGTAATAATACTTTGTAAGGGATATTTCATATTTTGATCATGTTTCTTCTTTTATGTCTTCTTTTAGCAGATTTATGTTCATTTTTTTTTCAGTATTTTCCTTTCCTTTTGTTTTCTTATTCGCAAAACTGCTGACATACATTTATGACATGACAGCACCTTTAATTTCCAATGTGATATCTCTGACGTAACAACACTTGTTGCTACATCAATTTTTTGATGGACATTCCCAGTTACCCAACACTTATTCAGTTTCCAAAAAGCTGAATAAGAAAAAGCTACAACATTGTTTTTTTCTTTTTTCCATTGGTTCTTTGACGGATGTACTTTAAGGTAAGTTTAATTACTCTTAATGACTTCTGATAAGTTGATTTGCTCAAAGTGAGGTATAAACTTAGTTAACTTTGGTTTTTGAAGAGTTTTGAGGTTTCGAAGCTTCATTAGCAAAGTTCTGAATAACAGTAACTGTTGTTTGGTGAATTTTTGGGGGCAAGAAACCAGAGTTCAAAAGTTGTGATGAATGTTTGGTGAATTTTGGACTAGAATGCTGTCTTGTGTTGCAATCCTACATATTTGTATCTTGTCTTTTCTTCCTCTTACTCTGTTATGTATCGTCATGTTAACTGCTTTCTTCTCGTTCTCTGTTTTATGACTTCAGTCTATCAACTTCAGTCTAATAAATTAATGACAATGCTGATGAGCTAGGTGTGTATGTGATTTTGGCTTCTTTTGCAAGTACAGTTGGTTGTATCTTTCTTTCAAGGTGGTGTGTGAATTTTCTCGGCAAGAAGTCATCATCGGTGGATTGCAATCACTTGCTTATTCTCTCATTTAGGTGTGGTTCAGAGGATGTTGGAAGGGCCAGAGTTGTGCTGAAAGCAAGACTTGTTGGTGCAGGATACAAGTTTTGATAACCAGGTGGTTCACTGTAGGTTGGCCCTACAGTGATAACCAGGTGGCCAATTAAACAATTTATGGCTGGCTATAAGTTTTGATATCGAGATCATCCTGGTCCTCTAGATGTAGTAGGGATTTTCAAGCAAAACCAACATATATTTTGCAAGCTTCCTATTCACAAACCCTTTTTACTATTGACAATCCTTTGAAAATGATAAAAAAAAAAAAAAATTATTTCGCTATTTACAATCCTAATATTATCGATTTTACTCTATTTTTCTTCACCACAATCCCTTATAACTGTCTGCCATCGATCCTCACCGATGGGAAGGACCATCTTTTATGATCCTTCCCATTCCTTGATTTTGATAAGAATTCACTTTTCATTGATTGAACCTCGAGGGACCATATCATTTATCACACCCATTGTATTTGCTTGGTTCAATTATTAGATTGGAGTTATTTTTATGGCTAAACATGTTAAGATTCACTAAACCGACCCCTCTAAGAACAAATATAACCATCCAATTTTGATCCATTTGCTACAAAACTTATCTCCAGTTGGTAGTCATACCACCAATTCAAAGCACATAAGGGCAAGTAAAAGTTTTGAGCAGATTTGCTTTCTCGTGGGAAGAATATTTGATAACATTAAGTATTTCACTGGACATGCAATTTACTATATTCTTTATTTTAATTTTAATTTTATTTTCCTTAGTCTGATAGGCTATTTTCAAGACATAAGATGCTTGATTTTGATCTTTCTCCATCAGATGTTAGTGGCTTCAATTTTTCTCCTCCCAAAATTCCTACACAAAAAGGAAAAGAAATTCCACCATTTGTACTAATTTGCATATAAGTTTAACCTTTTTGGTTTAGCAATATAAAATTTGGTCTTCAAGTCGAATAACTGTACCAACTGCAATGAAAACCAACAACCAAAATGGAATACTACATTACCATTTGAATATATATATATATATATATATATATATATATATATATGCTTATTTGTAAATACGAGGATTAGCTAATATAAGAAAATATGATAGAAAAGGAGAAACGAAGAGGTTAAAGATAAGAGAAGGGAACCGAACCTTGAAAGGGGCATCAGGAGATACCAGAGGCTCCTCCTCAAGGAAGAAGAAGCTCAAGAACTCATCGAGAAACCTAGTTTTCTGAACGAACGAAGAAAACGCTCAAGAACTCATTGAGAAACCGATTCGTACCCGGGTAACGCCAAGAGGAACCTCGAAGAAAATACTCAAGAACTCACTAAGAAAACTCGTCGCATCCATAGAAGGAACCAGAAAGAAAACCGTCAAGAACTCATCGAACGAAGATGGGAAATCCTCGGGGAAGAAGAGCACACTCAAGAACCCAAGAAAGAAAGTGGGCGGACCGAAGAAACCGCACCTCGAGGAAGAGATTGGAGCATGCTTAGTTCACCGATCTCGACGCCCAGGACCTCGTAGAGAAACCGATTCGTGCCCGTTGAAGAGCCAAGAGGAACATCGAAGATAATGCTCAAGAACTCATCAAGAACCCTCGCCACATCCAGAAAAGCGACGAGAGTAACTTCCTCGACGAACAAAACCCGTTCAAGAGCTGATCGAGAACCAATTCGTCTCCAGCAAAGAACCAAGAAGGAAAGCTCGATAACTCATCAGACCGAGAGCGGGGAATCGTCAGAGAAGAAAAACACGCTCAACAACTCATCAAGCGTGGGAAGGGATCGAAGAGAAAAAGAGAAAGAGGGCAGAAGGAAGAGAGGCTGAGCGACGTGAAACGTTCACCGATCCAGCAACGAACCCATCAAGAAACTTGGATCGCCGACGGTTGACGAAGATACGCCAGAAAGAGGGGAAGAGAGGCTGAGCGACGTGAGCGGAGTCGTTGGGCGGGCTGTAGGAACAGTCGGAGTCTTAAAGCTATTGGGCCGGGTTTGATGTGCTTGAACCCAGTCGCGGCTCATAACGAGTCAAAGGCTTAACTGGTTCAGTCAACTCAAATTGGACCGGGCAAGTTCTGAGCCAGGCCAGGATCGACCGGACGAATTAGATACAATTAACAATGTTAATGTGTACATTCCAATTCCAATTGGCTGATACGTAATGCGGCTTATATATCTTTGATTGACATCAGACGGTTAAAATGTGTGCGCAGTTAGTAGATCAGGATTGACCCGTAGTAATTGTCGTGACGGATGACGGTACACATACGAGAACTGAAACGAAAAATAGGTCCCCCTTCTTTCGGATGCCGGTGTCAGCCTTACAGTAGAATACCTCGAGAAGTAGGCGACGAGGGAGAACGCCGAGAATAGCTGTCGCTACAACCTTCTTCCGCGCACTGTGACTCCCCTGACTTCCAACCTTCTTTTTGACTTCCAATAAAAATGGAAGACTGACGGACAACTCAAAGATCCAAGGACAACCACAATAGACAGCGACACACATTCCCATTTCTTGGCATCGGTAGCCTCCGCCTGCCTGAAACCGAGGCGAGATGAAGACATGGTTTGAACTTGATGCCGTTGTTGCCGAACAGCCAGTGAGATGCGGTGTGGAATCACTGACCACCGTGGCGACCACGGCATTGCCGTCTTTCGCGCCACCGCACGAAGCACACCAACCTCGTCCTTCGGAAGCCCTCCGAGGCACGCCGTTTTGGCACACCGCCAACACTACCCGGTATTCTTGCGGTCTGAATGAGTCATGCAAGTGCATGGGAAACCGATTTTTATTCTTGATATCATAAAGTTGTTTATTTTGATCCGGTTTAGGAGTGTTAATGCCGGTGTTGCGAGCTGGGAACGGGAAAAGATTGGATCTTGTTGCGCCTTTTGTTGGGTTGATCGTGGAGGGAGACGATGGAGACGTGGCCGCCGTGGGGCGGCCGCATCTTGGCACGGTACGCTGTCTCGTCGTATGGCCGCCGGTAGAACCTCAGGAAGGGCAGGAACGACTCCCTCTCCCTCTCCACTCGGCTGAGCTGCCTCTCCTTCTTGAACGAGAAGAGCGTCGCAGGGGACTGCAGGAAGGACGGCATCGGCGTCCTCGGATGCTGCTGCTGCTGCGGCGGTGGTCTGGTTGGCGCGGCCGACGATGGAGCGGACGGTATGCTCCGGGTGATGGCCGCACCGGCGCCGATGCCGACGCGGGGCGTGGACCGGGCGGCTGGGGAGGCAAAGGAGAATGACCGGGCGCTGAGCGGGGAGGCGCCGATGAGGGAGGGACTGGCGGTGGGCACCACGACGCTGCTGGTGGTGGTCGTGCTCAGGTACCACGGCTTGAGCGAGTTGAGGTGGGAGACGGTGACGGAGAACCGTGACGACGTGGAGCCGCCGACTTTGGCGGCTGCGGCGGCGGCGGCGGACGGGTGGAAGCGGAGGGAGGTCGTCCTCGGGTGCGACGCCAAGGCGGCGTCCTCGAGCGAGTCCTCGAAGTCCAGCGACGACACCACCGCCGTCACCGCTGACAGGTCGATGAACGGCCGGACGCCCTGCACGCCCCACCGCCATCACAATGCACCCAAAACAACATCAATCGACTCGTAATCATCCAACGACACCACACACACCTTCCAAAGACACGAAAAGAGGGAGGGGGGATCGATCACGAAAGCCTTGCGGAGCCGCCCCGGGTAGTAGTCCGAGATAATCTTCAGCGTACCCGCGAACAAGTTGAGGAAAGCCTTCGGAGACCTAAAAAAGCCTGCAACAAACAAGAACACACTGTAGCTGAGCAACCAGCAGTTCTCAGAAAAGAACAAATCGATCTCTCTGTTCCTTCATCTTCCGTGTCTCCGACAAAGTCCTTTTACTCAATTTGAAACATCGAAGCGGGAAACAGGGGATTCAAACGACGCAAGCATACTGCAACTCAGAGTTTGAGACTGGGTGAGAGGAGGAAGAAAGGTGGGGGACCTCAGAGACGTAGGGAATCTCTGCTGCAATGGACATGCGACTACGGTGAGGGCTTGGGAGACCGGGCTCTGTTGTGGTCTGCAACAGTGGACAGTAGCCACTGAGACCACACTCACCCAAATGCTTTGTTTGCACTTGCATAAACAAAGATTTAGTTTGAATCTTGTCATCATCCTCTGGCTTAGACATGTTTTGTTTGTACCTTTTATTAGAACAAGACGAGAGATTCAAAAAGGCTGTGAATCATGTTTGCTGCAAAAAGCTTTTAGAATTATGTGCAGCAAAAGGAGCGCAGTGTTGACTAACTTATCACGGAGAAGGGGCAGTCAAAGTTGCACTGTTTATTAGCTTACTGGCATCGAAGAGAAGCACCAACTGATCTACGAATCTGGCCATGGTTGAGATGGCCACTTCCAGAGTGAACACCAGCAAGCGGACAAATCTGCAAGCACAAGATGTAAGAAAACGACGACGACGACGACAAAATTGTGCAACAAGGAAGGGGAGCCGATCATTACGACTTGTGAGAACGAAGTTTGAGGTCGTCCTGCTTGATGCGGAAGACCTGCAGCGATGGTACGTCGGTCAGCAGAAGAAGAGTAGGTAGATGGTGGTGGTGGTGGTGGAGGGAAGGGGG
>LVTN01000824.1:110122-126831 GCA_001649415.1 Musa itinerans | reverse complement strand
GAGACTGTACCAAGACTGGTCTGGCCTCGTCGTCGTGACCTGCCACATACGCCATCCCGTCGCCCAGCTCCGCAGAGAACTCGTCCGCTAGCAAAAGCTCTGTGGGGTTTCAGAGAAGACAACAGTAGCTAGTTAGGCAGATGAACAACATTGCGGCATCGAGAGATCATCGAGATCCTACCTGTTCCGATGCTCTCCCTCCACGAGAGGACGGTCCTAAGATGCTTGGCCGCCTTCTTCACGCTATCTCCCTTAGCTCGCAGGAACCGATCCACGCACGCGTCGTTACAGAACCTCTCCTGTCATCGACCCACACCGAACAAGCTTCACACTGTTCATGATTCATGAAACCAAACAAAGCAACACTCCCACACAGCATCTCACACCATCCTTATCTCTACTCGGACGAAGAATAGATAGATAAAGAGAGAGAGAGAGAGAGAGAGAGCAAAATGTGTCCAAACTCCGCACCTGTTCCGCTGTGAGAGGAGCTTGTTTCTTGAGGGCCCTGAGAACCTCCTCCACTCGTGCTCTAGCCTTAGGCTCTTTCCTCTCTGTGGATCCCATCATCACAGTAGCTCAACTCGAAGCCGCGACAAGAAGGAGATCAATCTGCGACTATTGCACCGAGGAGAGAAGGTGAGGAGGCGACGAGAGAGAGAGAGAGAAGGAAAGCCAACAAAGCAGAGAATAGTTGCTTAGCGTGTGAGGCGAAGCGTAAGCGGTATTTATAATGGAGGACCACCGTTACGTTACGAGCTATAAACCGGTCCCGCTTAATATATCGGAAAGACGATACCTTCGATTTCGTAGATGACGGTATTGTCCGATGTCATATCGGAGACTTTTACGTGTGTTAATATTACGTTCGTATGATTATTAGGTGTATTTAGACATTATCGAAGAAGAGATATTAGAAATCTCTGTAAGATTCTTTTGGCACAGTGGAGTCACGAGTTGTTCACTGTGTTACGTTTAGACTACTAGTGCTTACGCTTAGCGGCGCAGGCGAATCCCATCATCGCATTCCATCGAACACCTCGTGGAGGGACGCGGGTGCGGAGGCGGGAATCTCTCGCCACCCCGATGGCTACAAACGCATCAAACGCCCGGTAAAAGCCAACCGTGTGGAGTTAATGGTGTGGGAGTTTGGACTCCGCGGGGTGACTCTTCCTGGTGTCGTTTTCGAAAGGGGAAAGAAGAGGCTTCTTGGCGTCCTCCCCGGCGAGTGCGGAAGCGAGGGGTCGCTGGGGAGAGGACGAGCGCCAACTTTTCCCCATGGCCATTATTCTGCTGCAGCTCGTCCTGGCTTCATCTCGGTGGTGGCTTGTGCCCCCGCTTGGGAGTCTGGAAACGAGGCGAGTCGATGTTTTTGGAAGGCGCCGAGCGTTTCTGCGCCGAACACCTGGCTGCAAATCCGGTCAAACGTCGCGTCTGCTTCGACGTGGGCGGAGGAGATGCTTCCACTAGTGTTTCGGAGCATGTGCCTTGTGTGTTCCGCTCGCAAGGAACAATGTCGAACGGGGTGGTCGGTGGCGAAGGAGACGGAAGTGGAAAGAAACAAGTCGGCTCGGCCGCCGCCGTGAACCGTCGCCGTCCGCAGCATCCCGCCGTCGTTAGCGAGCAATGGATGGATGGAAAAAACAACGTAATTCGAAAATATAGCTAATGAGACGTCAAATATGTGACTAATAATGAATGCATTTAGCTTTTGTGAGAACGAGAACAATATCGTGTTTACTAAAGACGAAGAGAGACTCTGAGGGGAACAGTAAGCATAAGTCAACGATAGCAAAGAATATAAATGGGCCAAAGCGGACCTCCAAGTACAGATTGATGTTGGAGTAATGGGCTGGGCCGGATCAAACGTTATACACATTTATACTGTAGCTTGACGTCAGAACCAATTCAAGAATCCTTCATGCTTGAGTTCCTGAAAGATCCGCCATAGAAAGAAAGAGAAGCTCGAGATTAACCGAGAGTATGTTCATTTACATGTTTTATAAGAACTCGAACACAGCACTAAGAGAATTTGCAGAAATTATGATCAGAGAAGCAGCTGATATATATATATATATACACTCTTTCAGCAAGAGAAAGAAAATAGGGAGAAATAGCAACATCATTCCATCCTTCACACTCCCCAGACTGCTTAACTGCAAACGATTACGGAAAGGAGAAGCAGTGAACTGGAGAGATCACATCTGTCATACTTCCTCTTCCATTGGCCTTCTTCTTCTTTCCTAAGGTAGTGTGGAGAACTGAGGCGTCTCATTCCATGCGGAGGTTCCACTCCAATAGCTCATGTTGTTGACGTTGGTGACACTCTTGGCACTCTCGTTGATGATGTTGTTGCTGATGCTGTCGCAAGGCATACTGCTGTTTGAAGTCGGGATGGTGTAAGAACTGTCCGGGAACCATGCTGGTGAACTATCAGCCCCAGCGACAACACAAAGATTTCTGGATCCATTGCCCTCACAAGCTTCGTCTCCGGCTCTGCCTGCAATATCAGAAGATTTGAGCTTCTGTTGGTTCTCCGGTGGACGAGGTGGGAATCCGGTGAACATGGAGAGTCCCTGCTGCTGAAGCTTCCAATGCAGGTCCTGGTTGATGGAGCTCAGGGGCTCGATGGAGGAGACGCTGATGCCGTTCACAGCAGAGGATATAGAAGTACCACCGACCTCACCATACACACCTGCAGCAGCAGGGACTGGGTAATCGAAGCCCACTGGAGGAGGAGGAGGAGGAGGAGGAGCAGCAGTAGTAGAAGAAGAGAACGTTGTACTGCGTGAGATGTCGACAAAGTTGATGTACTGGTTGCTGCAGCTGAAAGCCCCAGATGCAGGTGGAGCATGCAGACGGATGTGGAAGTCCATGGCCACAGAAGACGGTACTCCATCGAGAAACCTGAGGCCGCTGCCTGTTTCGGCGAGTCCAGGGACGGGATCCACCGGAAGGCGGGACGCCGAGGACTTGGACTTCTTGCTCTTGCGGGAGCCGCCACCCATGGGCACGTTCCGGAGCGCGCCACCTATGGTCCAATACCGGCGGCAGGTCTTGCAGAAGTGCCTCGGCTGGGACAAGCTGTAGTTGTTGTAGTAGCAGAACTTGGTGTTGGGGGAGTGGCATCGCGGGCATTTGAGGCCTACCTCCCGCGGACGCAATGCTATGGTGGTGGTAGTCCTCTTCCGGCCTCCGCAGCTTTGCAGCTCATCATCCATGATCGTCTTCAAGGAAAGAAGCAGCCCTCGGAGATACAAGGAAGAGGAGGTTGGATGGTTTCTTCGTTAGAAAGCCCTGTTCAGTAGCTTCGTGCATGCATGGAGGTCATCAAGCGGGGGAGAGGAGAAGAACTGGTCATGCAAGTAGATCTGCAGATGATGAACGGGAGTTGGTGAGATGAACACACACACAACACACACTCTTTATCGAGATCCAAAGGCAGGAGAAGTAGGAGAAGAGACAAGATCTGAGCTGAAAAAAGTGCAAGCACATACTAGGAAGAGAAGCTAAGGTGAGGGACTAAGGAGAGAAAGATTGGAGACACACCTGACACCCAATAAGTGTGGATAGGCCTGTTTGTGATGGTCTGCAGTCGATGTGTATGGATCCATGAATGCATCGAGACACATCTTTCACCCAGTAAAATGAGAGAGACCTAATCTACAACTTTACTGCTTGCCCTCCAACAAAAGTTAAGCCTAACACCTATCTTTCCTCTTCATGCACTCCCTCCCAATGGAGGAGCCAAAAAGGAGGAGCAGACTGCTGCAGGAAGAGGCGAGCAACGTCAGTCGAACACCATGCCTGCATGGGCGAATGCCAATAAATAAAGCGCTTGTCAGGCTTGATAAAGGTGGAGTTCTGACTACTGGCCGGCCACAGCCAACCCGCAGCCTGCTTCGTCCTCGGCGGACAGAAGCCTTTGTCTCCACACACACATACACACCTCTTCTGCAGTACTCAGCGTTCCACAACACATTCCATTAGACATGGAGCACTCTTTCTGTCTTCCTCACTATATATGCATGTCAGTGACGTACGACCAAACCTTGCCTCTTAAAATGCTCCTTCATCCTCTCTTTTCCCTTGGGGATTTAATGGAGAGACTATAGCAAGCAAAGGTGGGCAGGCCCCCTCCTCGTCTCTCTTCGTTAGCTCTCGATACAAGGAGGGGATACCTTCATGTGCATCACCCCACACCACCTTCCGTCCGCTGACGAGCAGTGACGGAGGCTCTGCCACTCGACAGCAGGGGCTGCTGTGGCTCGTTTCAGATATGACAGCGTACCTGATTCAATCAACGGGGCCATCAGCATCGATTGGATCGCCCGCAATGGCAAAACGCAATTGTTGGAGGGTTCTGGGAAGAGCAGCAGCTCCCACCGACGAGCTTCCAGTTGCCATAGATGGGAGGCACGGGGGGAAGAAGATTTAATGCAGGGATGGACGACGCTCGCCCGGAGTTCTACAGCCACCGGTCACCACGAAGCGTGGCTCGTGAACGCGCCAGTCCTTCTCAAGCTCGACTAGTTAAGAGAAGCTTCGTGTGATACTGCTGCAAAGAAAAGAGAAGCTTCCGCCATTAATTTCTTGTAGATATAAATGCAGGTCTGGCTGTGCAACTTGGTCACGCAGAATTAAGAATAGAATTAACTGATGGAATCCAATTAAGGTTGATTTCGATTGTTTCCTCTGGGAGAAAACAATGTAGCCTGCCATTTCTTCAGTGTAGTTTGTTTGTTTCATGTCTCTCTATACTGTTATCTCTGCTGCTGTATTTTTGGTGGAGACTAGTTGACTGCTGCTGTATTTTTGGTGAAACTTCAGTTGATCAGGCTTCATCAAGTAGTAACTAGTTTGATCAAAAAATGAGATAAAGAGCCTAAATCCATTAAGATTTGTAACTCCATTTGATAGGAAAAACCAATTTATGATGTTAAATTAGCATTAATTGAAAGATTGGAAGAAGTATGTAGTCCAACAGAGGTGGCATTTATCCATCAGGGAAACAACAATGCCCCCATAGTGCATACACCAGACAAACAACTGTTAAATCCTGTTCTACATCCTGATGCTTAACTCAGATATGATGATGCGTCAATTCCACGATTTGAATGCAATATGGGCAGCGAATAGCAAAATGAAGAAACGAGATGAAAACTGAAGGTGCTAATAAAACCTAATGTTAATGAGAGTTCAAAGGAAATACCCTCAAATACGACAGAAGACAGGATCTATGGTCTTCAGCAATCATTCTGCTGCGTTTTGCACTCAACAGAACTTCCAGCGGTTGTTGCAGTTCACGCAAGTCACAAATGTGGTCATCGGTTCATCGGCACTTCGGGTTTGCAACTGATAGTAAGTAGTCTTTCTCTGTCCACATCGGCCACATTTAAACTGATCGGTTGTGGCTTTAGGTGGCCCTCCCCGCTCACACTCGAACAAGGCCTTCTCTTTGATCTGCTCATTTGCAAGTTTCCTCTTGTC
Source organism: Musa itinerans (assembly GCA_001649415.1). Lineage (NCBI taxonomy): Eukaryota > Viridiplantae > Streptophyta > Magnoliopsida > Zingiberales > Musaceae > Musa > Musa itinerans. Next base: position 121,341 of record LVTN01000824.1, on the reverse strand, counting down.
ACTGGCCATCTCTTCAGGAGTCATGATGATGAGTTTCTCAGGCTTCACCTCTCCAAGGAGAACTCTTCTTCGAAGATCTGTGTTGTTGCCATCCTTCAAGTTGAACATTATGGACCTGTATTTAAGCTTTTGAGAACCATTGGAACGGCCTAGTTTCTCAAACATCACAGATTCCACTATGACAGCAACTCGGATGGGATCGCATGCATCCACTTCATCCGAGATATTTCTCACTTCATCTCTTTCGTCTTCGTTGGTCTCGCTAGAAACTTTAGAGAAAGCCTCAGCTAGAAGTTCTCGAACTTTGTCTCGCATAGGATCATTACAATTGATCATTGTTGTCAGCCTAGGAGGACCGGCTGATGGCTTCTTTGTAGCAGCAGCTTGGTGATCTCCCTTGGCGATCCTCACAGCATTGACAGAATGAACTCCAGATTCATTGCCGCCATTCTTCTCGGTCTTGTCTCTTTCTGACTTTGCAATCTCAGCATTCATCCCCTGCTCTCTATCTTTCTTAACAAACTTGGAACTTTCTGAAGTTGAAATCACATCCATGGTGACAGGCCCAGCCCTTGAAGTCTTGTCAACCTTGACAACCTCTGGTCTCTCAGATTTAATATTGTTCACCGAATTTTTATTTTCAGAACCTCCATTTTTCTTAGAATTTGAAGTCTCCTGAATAACTACATTTTTCCAGAATTCTAACAAGGCAGAAGCCTCAACTTTAATCTTTGAATGACGATTTTTTGTGAGATAGCGAAGTCGTTTGCCTACCTGGAAAAATGAAAGCACGTCTAAGTTCCAACAGAAAAAAAAAAAAGGCAAATTAGACAAATTTTGCATGAAAAAACTTTGAAAGGATCACTCGAAAAATAAGAAAAATGTAGAAACATAATCCTGTGATGTTGAAACAAAAGTTTGGAATTTTCACAAAAGGAGAAATAAGGTGGCAACAGGATTTATTTAAATGACGAAGCGTATATTTAAACTCTTCTATATTCCAAACTTCTGAACTTTGGTTTCAAAAAACTACATTCAAGATACTAACAGGAGACACGAAGATGTAAAATAGCAAGATATATGCATGCCAATATTTGCGATTGTGATTAAATAAAATTGGTAATTGACTGGTCCAATTCAGATTGCATGATATGTGTGAAAAAACATTTCAATAATCTGAAGATCAAGATGTCCCTTTGATACATTCTTAGCGATGCAAATGAAATTAGAGACTCAGTTCAAACTTCCATAAAAAATTTCTGAAACTCAAAGCATCTGACAGAACATCATGAAGTGCTAGCATATCCGTGAATCAAAGTGATAAATTATGTGATACCAGAAATGGAAATGGCAAGTGAAAATCTACTTCCACTAGAAAACTAATTTTTCTTTCAACATTCCAGATCCAGAGACATCATTGTTAACCAGAAAGTACCCAGAATATTGCCCCAAAATAAGTAGTTATTAGCAAATCAGATTTTTTTAAATGTTCTGCAGAGTGATCTTTGCACAAAGAGTGATATTATGTGTAGTTGTGTACTATAAATAAGACAATTTTCTTCTCCCTTTCAGGATTCTATGCTATGGTGCATGAAGCTATAAAGATAAATAAGATGCCCTTTTTACCAATGGTTCCACAATCCATGTGTGGTGGTGTTAGGCCTTTATCCTTATGGGCATTCATTTGTAAGTCATAGTGACTATGGTATTTATCCTTTTATTTTCTTTTATCTAGATCATTTAATATCTTCTTTCTTTATCTTCCACAAATATTAAATCTTGAAAGAAAAAGAAAAAAAAAATGTTTCTTTTCCCAAGAGCCCCCCTTCATAAAATTGTCCTAGATTAGGCAGTTAATGATTGGTTGTTATAACGCAAAGGCTCTATAAGTTCTACTAACAAAGCCAGAGATCAACCCAAGAATCCAATTACAATTTGATGAGATCAAAGTTCTAAATATTGGTACCAGGAACTATAGTGGATTTCATACCCATATCACAATCTATCGATTGGAATTAAGTAAAAAAGATGATGTTAAGATGAATAATGAAAGAAAACCCAAAAAGGATTGAAGATATAGAAAAAAGGAAGAAAATATCATTCGATATATATGGATAAATATTACATTTTACAGAACTTTATTTCGATATTTCAAATAGTAGAGGGCTAAAATATGCGAAAACAACTGTACTTAGTCTCAGTTCTCCATCTCCTTGTCCATGTTGTGCTCTCTCTCTCCCTCTCTATTTTTGCATCTCTTTCTTGTGTACCTTGTAATGAGCAATAACACGATGATAAATGGCACCCAATATGGTGGCCAAAGACAGCAGGTGTGCGACCAACATTTGATGTTAGGTTGATGTTTTCTTAACTACAGGTGGAACCGCATCCCACGAGAGAGCTTATCTAGTTTATGTGTTACTTCCTGAAGGAAAAACTACCTACATGCCAACCAGAAAACAAACAATTAGCATCTATGCAACTTTAAAATCCCTACCACAAATTGGTTCTTATATGTTGCATTGTCAAATGTCCACTTCTCATTGAACTTGTTATATAATATATTCGTTAAAAAGCAACTAACAGGCAAGATATTGTGAATCAATTTGGCATGAATGAAAGTCTTGTTCCATGTGGATGTGACAATTGTTCAACTGCTGCCATTATATAGGAACATTTTTATCCTTTTCTTTTTTTGTTGTTGCTATCTTCTACTTATACTTGTTTCTTAGACCATAAATTTCTTATATTTTTTGACACACTTATAGTTCATGTGCTCGTTGGTAATTTAGTTTTAGTTATAAGATAACTTTGTATATTCTCCTCAGTGCCCAAAAGACATAATGGTTCCCAAACAAGCAATGAATCAGAAAAAAACTCCATACCAAAAGAGGATGAATATAATAAGGCAAGAGATTGCAGCAATAGAAGAATACAATAAAGTAAATTAATAACTTTTTTTTCCACCATAAATGATGGCCAAAAACCAAACAGTTTGCATCATCTGCAACAAAAGAAAATAAAAGAAAAGAAGAGAAGACTAGTCCTTTTTATGAAATAATTTCATCAAGCATCGCAATACAACTCTGACCAAACAACTGCAATGGCTAACATCAGCATCAAAAACATGAGAAAGATATCAATTTTCCTCGACTAAAAACAAGATCACACCATACTGATAATCCAAAGAGCCAAAATAAATAAAACCTTTCAAAGAAGGGTAGAAGTAAGATGAAGAAACATGATAAGAAGATATCACCTGCGTTTCCACCAGATCCTGCGTCGTGACGGGCAGACTCCTCAACCGCTTCAGCGCGTCCAGGCACCGATCCACCTCGGGCGACCCGCCGCCGGCCTCCGCCGCCACGTCGGCGGCCTTCTTCGCGGCCTCGAAGGTCTCGAGCATCTCTTTGTCCATGGATTTTTTCCCCCACGCCCAAAAAAAATCAAACAACGAAGGGAGGAAACAACCTACCAAAGGACGGCTACTTCGGTAAAGATATGCCGAAGGACGGGGAGATCGGCAGATCGGGATGGCAATCCCTCGAAATCGCTCCGCCTTGGCGAGTTCGCTCGCAGGTGGGAAAGATTTTGGGGGTGAACGAAAGCGAGCGCACGCTCTTTTGGAAGCCGATAAAGAGATGGGTGCGTATACCTTTCGGAATCGGGGTCTCCAACGGACGGATTACGTGATGACACGTGTATCCCCTGCATCTCCTGATGAACTTTTGTGGAAGATGATAGCGTAACGCACCTGCAACGACTACCAGCATCGCCATTGGATGAAAGATGTGGAAACAGAGGGTCCCGCTCCAGGTCTTTGCTGCACCAATCAAAACGCAGGTTATCGGTTACGTAGTCCTCGAACAGTTCACGAGTAGATAATATATAGTTCTATTAACTTTATCCCAAAATATTTGAAGATATTTATGCACTAAATTGGTAAGAATTTTTATGGTAAGTAATTTACTTGCAAACATTTGTGCATACAAAAAAAAATCGTAGGTCATTTTCGGTTGATGATCGATTACATTATTATTATTATTTTTTCCATTTGAATCTGTGCAGGAAGTTCGACCTAAATTCAATAAGATCTCTCTAATATTTTAGTTAGTTCTGAAATAAATAATAAGATTTCGAATAAATACTTTAATATCTAATATTTAATAATAAAAAATATAAAAAATTGATTAATTATTGGAGAAAATATTAGTGATTATAGGGTTTCTGTTTAGTAATTATGGAAAGATAAAGACAATTCTTTGTTATGTTTAATACTCGTAATTATGGAGTGAAGATTAAAAGCTCAGAAAACACACTCGATATATACAAGTTAAAAATGCAACGTGCCACGGTTGGTGCCCGCCACAAGACACGAGTTGTCGACGTCGAGGGCTCGTACCTCGACTCGTACCGGAAGCGACGGTCACGGCGATGACAACAAAGCACAAGACAACGATGGGGTGGGTCATCCCAATAATCCATTTGTACTGTGCCGACACAGACCCTGACGTCACGACCTCGTGCCGTCATTCCCGTCCCAAGTCGTGACCTCAGCAGTCCTCGGCGTTCATGAGCTCATCGTTCTGGAATCGAATCAATGCGAGTAAGTATCGTTGGCGATATTAATAAACACAAAGAAGGAAGAGGAGCTTTGATGTTAGTTTCCATGCATTAAGAATAAATCCCACCCGCTGTGGATTTTGTAGGTCATCGGTCAATCCTACGAAGGATCTCAAATCTCACATCGGTGTTTGGTGAGATCACCACATCAGAGAGGAGTAGTACATCGACATTGAAGTCGTAGGTGATGGAAAGGCCGACGAGACTGTTTGCCATCGATAAGAGCATAATTAAGAGGCATTTGAATCCTCTTTTGTCTGCCTGTTTAGTGTGTTAAGCTTTGGTGACGGCAAGAGGAACGAGAACAGTGTGGTCAAAAGTAGTCACGAGCTTAGGTGAGCATTAAAGCAGGTGGTTGTCTAATGGTAACATCTTAGATGCTTCTAAAATTTCCATCGCTTAATCTCAAAAAAGAAAAGAAAAACAAAATAAAAAAAGGTGGGGGAGGCGAAGTTGATAGATGATAAAAGCTTTTTGTTTTATTTCATCTTCTTTATGATTATTTTAGGACAGATGACGATGGATCAGACAAGAGCGTACTGTATGATTCATCTTTTTCTTGTCTATTTGTTTAGGAAAATAAATTTTTTTTTGGATTTTTCTCGAGAAGCATACTTGATTTTTAGAATTTCTAAATAGTATATTTTTTTAATATTTGGAAAAAAAATTATCTCTTTTGCTATGGATCAGTTTATTGGTGAATCGGTTCCATTAATATATTATTTAAATTTTTTTAGAATTTTTAAATAATATATTTGTTTAGGAAAATAAACTATTTTTTTGGATTTTTCTCTCTAAATAATATATTTTTCTTAATACTTGGAAAGACTTTTTTTTATCTATTTTTCTATAGATCAATTTATCGATGAATCGGTTCATTAAAATGTTTTTGTACTATGTTATTGTATTTCTAGTGATACTAGAAAAATACTAAAACATAATATAAAAATATTATGTTTGTAATATTTTTATAATATAATATAATATAATAATTTTATATTATGTTATAGTGTTTTTCTAGTATTATCAAAGACATATTATATGGTGTAAAAATATTATAGCTGATTCACCATATGGATCAGTCCATAAGGAAAAAAAGATGAGAAATATATTTAAAAAAATACATAGGTGATTGATAATATTTAAGATATAAAAAAAAATACTGTATGAAAAATTTAGAAATGGAAGGTATTTTCCAAAAAAAAAAAAAAAAGATGAGCTTTTTTTATTTTTATTATTGAGTTCGCCCTTATCTGTTATGTTGTAGAGAAGAGTTTTGGGGTTCAGTAGCTTGACAACACAGCCTTCTCTCTCTCTCTCTCTCTCTCTCTCTCTCACCATCTTCAATACCAGTAGGTGGCATTAAATCGCAGATATGAAGTCTCAACACATGGTGGCTTTCTCGGAGACTCGGCATCTCATGATCCGCTTCATGTTTATGTATGCAGCACATGATGGCCAAGTTTATGTCCTTATCCGTCTCCTGCAACTTCGTCGTAGATGCATCTGATGGGCAAGTTCAGATAGAGAAGCGTCGTCATTCTCATAGATGACTGCACCTTCTTACTCTCCGGAACCCCAAATCACTGTGTACTTGTGAGAAGCAACCAACCATTGCTTTCTTGAGCTGCTTCTAATCTTCCATCAACGGAGAACAGGGAGTGGAAATGACGCAGCAGGTGGGTCATTAATGGCCACCAACTCATGGCACCTCTTGGATGCTTGCATATAAAGAGACAATTGCTCTCTGACTGCTTGGCCGCCAAGCTTGTTCGCCAGGGATGGGGCAGCACGCGGAGCTCGATTCCAACTCGGAACACTGTGACAACCGGCTGGCCATCGACAAGATCAACCAAGCGCACGAGCTGGCGAGGCAGCTGCGGGCTGTTCTTCTGTCGTCGTCGCTGCCGGCGGGAAGCTCGGCGGAGCTGGCGCGGGAGATTCTCGACAAGCTAATGAAGTGCTCCGCCTCGGCTCTCTCCAGGCTGCAGTCCTGCTGCTGTCGAACTTGCCATGGCGTCGGCCAAAGAAGCAGAGAGTACTCTTCGCAGAAGAGAGGCAGATGCACGCCCATCGGACACAAGAGAAGGTAGACTACCATACCTACTAACACGATCACGAATGAGCTTCTCCTCCTCTGATTCCAACTTCACTGCAGGAAGACACACAACACATGGTGCACAGTGACCTCTGTTCCATACGATGATGGACATAGCTGGAGAAAGTACGGGCAGAAGGATATAAACAGTGCCAAATACCCAAGGTAGCCCATGGCCATCGCACCTAAACGTGTCTCGGATTTCCCACTGTTCATCTTGTGAATAGATCTTGTCATGTTGTCACCAGGAGCTACTACAGGTGCATTCACCGAAAAGAGCAGGGATGCCCTGCGACCAAGACGGTGCAACAGGAGGACGGCGATGCATACCCACCGCAGTTCATCGTGGCGTACAGCATGCAGCACACATGCGGATCCATGGGTGCGAGCATTGCGTTCGCGATGGAGTCTGCTCCAAAGGAGGAAGCTTCCTTCGAGGGCTCACGATCCAGCCGACATCTTCTTCCTCCTCCTCCGTCCACCGCCACCGCTGCCAACCAGAGCCAAACCAGTAGCCCCTCCTCGGTTGGCGATCGAGATGACACGACCCGCTTGTCCATCTCGGAGCTATCATGGCAGGAGATCATGAACACATCACCGCCTGCAGATACTTGGAGCATGGACAGTAATTGGGAGACGGTGATGGGCTGCTTCGAGTTCAGTGAGGCATGATCGAGCTTGTTGGGTAGCAGCAGCACATGAACAATGTCAGGAGTGCAGTGTGGGAGTGCTATATGACCAAATCCTATTTCTTGATCCTTTGTTGGTTAGTCCCTTCTGATCAGGGGAAAAACTATGTAGATTATGAGGGAATTAAAGAGAGCTTCTTTTTCTTCCTTTTTGTTTGAGCAAGAAATTTTCTCCATCTTGTGCTGAGTACTGCAGCTGCTGCTGCTGTTGGTGAAATCGTTTACAGCAACTTTTAATGCTTCCTTACTGTCCTTCGATTACCGGATGATAAGGACATTTAGTAGCATGTTGTTTTTGGAGAATTAAAAATTTATAAGTTCCTCGAATCTTTTTTTACGCTTAAAAATATCTCAGCACATTTAAAGCGGATAATTTCTCATGAATTTACGATATAAGTGATGATAAATTGATTTATAGTACTAATGAATTTAGTCTGTTTATGACTTTCATAACTCTGTTTGTTTGATATATTGGACTCATAGCTCAGTATAATTATAACGTAATTAAATAACATATGTAGATGGAGATATTTTGGAAAAGAGATAAAAGTTGGAAAATTGTGTACAGTGTTAAAATGCATTGTGTAAGGATTTGCTATCGATTTTTTTTTAATTTTCTAATATTCTCTAAGGTGGAAAGTTAGATAATTCTATTAAGGATATTAAGGACTAAGAAACCTCACTCTGCAGGGAATAAGCATCATTCCTATAAATATTTACTTTGTTCCTTCAAATGAGGGAGAAATTTTTTCTATTGAATTGGTGACACATTCGGGTCCCAACCATTAAAGGAGGACTATGAGTCAAAAATCAAAATCATTTAAATCATGTGAGAGAAAGCTTGAAGTTCTCTAAATACATTAAATCAAAATATCTGGACTGTTTTGAATCTCATCCAATGCATGAAGTCATAGCCATGAGCCAAGTCCGCTATTTATAGGGCTTGAATGATCCTTGGAGTACCATAATTAATCTATTCATTTATCCAATGACCCACCTTGATAAATGAGGTGGCAGCATCTAGTTGGGCGAGAATGATCCAAAGTTAGGACTACTATCGTTTTGGATCTTTGATGGTTTGGTGGATCATCACTTGTAACTTTATAATTTGCTGGAGGATGTTAGATCATCATTTGTGAGATATCAAGAATTGTACCTAATTAGATTCGGTGCAACTCATGAAATGGCATACATAAAGGAAATTAAGGCAATAATAATGCCTCAAATATGTGGATAAATATGTAAGTAGATTCGCCATATGGCCTAACTCCATTGATGATAAAAGAGTCCCAAGTAGTATAACTCTATCGAATCGATCGACATCTCAAATCTAACAACATGGTCATACCGATCAAAAATTCTCTTTTTGATGATATTATAGTCAAAATAGTCAAAGCACTCTTTCGATGATAATACGATTGAAATAACTCAAAGTACTATTTTTGACGATATCACAACTGAATCAACCCAAAAGACTCTTTTGGATGATAATATGATTGAATGACCCAAAGTCTTTTTTCCAGTGATTATGTGACTGATCAAAAGCATATATTTCGATGATAATGTGATCAATCAGCCAAAGCAACACTTTCAATCAGCTCAAAGCATTTTTTTGATACTAAGTTAAATCATACTCCTCATGGTCGTTAATTAAACAAAATTTTTGTTATATCCTGATTTCACTAAGGGCACAATAGAGGGGCAAGTGATAAGGGAATAATGATATAAGAAGGATTGTCGACATATCAATACTACGTGAGTAACACCTTAGTGCCACTTGATACATCAGTACCATATAGCTGACATTTCAAAATCATGAGGTCGACACCTCAACGCCACATAGTTGTTACCTCATTATCGTGTGGTTGATACGATTTTACCCTTTAGATATTATAACTGTACTTATGACTACGTAATATCATTTAGATTCTGCACAAATACAATTACACATAATGATGGAGGATGCACATAATACTGTGGACTTTAAACCACGACATCAAATGCATATAATATGAGCGTTTGATTCTTTACTATGATATTTAGTCGATACCAATAAATAAAAAACTAACTTAAGCTTTGATAGGATTTGTCGACATGCCTAGATGAATGCATTGTAAATAAATTTCTTGACACCATACTTAGAATGAATGCAAAGAATAATTTTAATATACCTTGAATCAACATAAAAATTATTGCTTTAGTTCTTCCTATAATCTCAAAACTCTACGAGTTTGAAAAGAATATTCATTAATTCGATTTGAATCATACATCTGATATGTTATTAGATACATCTGCGTGTTACTATGCAGTTGGTGTGATTGATGACACCCATTTTGTCCCATATGACGTGGAGTAATAAGTTGTAACCTCAGTAATTAACTTTTAATGTTTCTTAACTAAAATATATTTATTTATCTTCTAAATCATCTATCCTTAATCAGTACTTAGTTGCATTTCCTATCTTGCTATATTCCAAACAAGACATAATTTAATTATTCTTAGTAAAAAAAATTAACAAAAATAAAAATAAAAATTACCCTCGATATCCCCCATATATACCTTTAAAATTTTTCCTTTTTCATCGGTTTTGATCGTAGACGAATTCGACCGCGATCATAAGGAAACTTTATCAAGAGTCTTGGAATGATTTTTCTTATGATTTATTTAAATTTAATTTTTTTATAAAATCATTGAGATTTTTTTATCAATTATAAATTATTATTTCTTGATTATAATATGACTATATGTCATAATGTTTCATGTTAATTGGTTCCTTATAATTAGAGGAAAAACTATGTAGATTATGAGGGAACTAAAAAGCTTGGTTTCCTAGCTTTTGATGAGCAACAAATTAGATCCATCTTGTGCAAGTACTGCAGCTGCCATTGGTGAAATGGTTTGCAGTAACTTTTGATGCTTCCTTACTGTCCTTCAATGCTAATGGAAAAGAAAGCTAGTGTTATAGTACTAATGGGTTTAATCTTTTCCTGGCTTCCTTAACTTTTGGTAGGAATTAAGACTTCATAATTCAAAGAAAAAAAATTACCATGTGGCTGGCACTAAATCAAAGGCTTCATAATTCTTATACAACTAATTTGCTGTTGAAGATGAAGTTTATATTATTGATAGGGAGGATTTGATTGCTAATAATTGATTATTATCACAGACATAATCATTTTATACTTAAAATGATGCAGTAAACATCAAGAATATTTCTCAAGATATTTTTTCGATGCTTTAATTAGTTCCAAGATAAAAATTAAAAATTTTGAGTAAATAATAAGTGACTACAATTGTTGCGGTTTCGTTTGACTAAAAAAAATATTTTACATGTTCATAATTTTATTTTTGATCAATATTTATACAGTAAAATTATTCATTGAGATCTATTTCCACATAAGGATTGTTACTATGTATCGAGTTTTTATTATTTATTATTTATTATTATAGATTAATTATAAATTAAACTCCACTTTTGTTTGATATATAGGAGGATTCATACCAGCTTTGGTGACTTGCTTTTGCTTGATAGATTAGGACACATAAAATGAAGAAAAAAAAGTTACCTTTGAATGCTCCTCCTAAAGTTGTAGTCACAAATTTCCAACTAATGTTGGAAAATGAACTTAATGGATCATTTTTATTGTACTGGAATGTGTTAAATTGTCTAGCTAAGTATAATCATGACCTAAGTAAATAGTGTATAGATGGAGATAGTTTTAGAAAGAAGACAAGCTTGGATAATTGTGTATAGTGCTAAAATGCATTGTGTGAGGATTTGCTTTCAGATATATATATATATATATATA
>LVTN01000824.1:9218-109744 GCA_001649415.1 Musa itinerans | reverse complement strand
TATATATATATATATATATATATATATTTCTCTCACATAGTCCCATTCTTATCAATTAGGTAAGGATTATTTTCTTCTCTTATCTTATCAATTAGTCAAATTATGTAATACAATTTATAGAGAAGAATTTTGTCCCTTTGGTTCTTTTTATGGCAAATCACCTATCCTTATTAGGATTTTTAATCTTGTTATTTTCCTATCTTAATATTCCAAATAAGATATATTATAATTATTCTTAGTCAAAATTATATATAAATTAAAATTAAAATTAAAATTAAAATTGTATATCATTTTAAGAGCCCTTCGCACCCCCCCTATATATGCCAATAAAATTTTTTCATTTTTTCATCTTTCTTGGCCGTAGAAAAATCCGATGGAGAAAGATTGACGACGATTTTTTATTTCGGGTAAGGGGTTTTGTCTAATGTTTAAAATTTTAATATTTTATAAAATCATTGAGAATTTTTCATCAACTATAATTTATTTCTTGATTATAGTATAATATGACTATATATCTTTTCATTAATATTTCATATTTCATGAGATCGGACTAATTTTGACCTCTGGTCGCCGTAGGAATATCTAATTTTGACTCCGAGTCAACTCTGGTTCCACCAACTCCACCTCTACTCCGATACGAGTCGGCGTTGCAGTCCATCTCCGGCTTCAGAGGCCTGCGAGAGTCCCGTCACTCGCTTTCTCTGCCTGGCGGACAAGGAAGAAGACAGCAATGGAGGTGGGGGACGATTCGAGCACCCTGCGCGACGACGCCCTGGCTCATCCCTTATTGGAGGTGATCTTCGTGTTGCCGGAATGTGACCTCATTTTCCACCCCAGCTTCAGCAACCTGCTGGTGCCGCAGCGTTGGCTGCGGGAGGTGGAACACATGCTCGACTACGTCCGACGCCACGAGTCCTTCGACTTCGGCATCTTCCACGACGGCATCTTCTTCCTCACGTACGAGGCCGACCGAGAGTTTTCTAGGTGCAGCCGAGTGACGATCGAGATAAACATCGACCAAGGCGACGGCCCTCCGAGCACTCACGTCGACGGAGGAGAAGTGATGGTGCTGATGCAGCGGGTCTCGGACGCCAGCGAGGCGACAGCGGATCCGAGCCATCAACGGGGTTTCGGTGCAGTGCCGGCGTCCACGGCATCGATCAAGAGCCTGAAAACCCTTACCGTGGGAGTAGCAGACGGCGTCACGGCAGGAGGGGAGTGCAGTGTTTGCCTAGAAAACATGGGACGCGGGGAGAAGGTCTGCCGGATGCCCTGCTCGCATGTCTTCCACGCGACCTGTCTCCGTCAGTGGCTTCAGCTCAGCCGTCTCTGCCCTCTCTGCCGATTCTCGTTGACTGCCGACGACCGCGATTGAAATTAAACAGATTTCACTGTACACAAGTCGTTCGTAGTGATACTTTTTGTGCACAGAAGCCATCGAACAATTGATGATCCTCATTTCCTTGTTTCCTTCCAAATCATTCTGTACATATATCCATCGACAACACCATTTACTCATTGATCTGTGAATGAATCAATCCCAAAGGTAAATAATAGCACACACTGAGAAGGAAAACAAGTTACTGAACTGCTGCTTCAGTAGGCTTTATATACGAATCTTCATCACACAAGAACACGGGAAACAGAGCAAACAAACCTTTTAATCTCTAACTGCAGAGCGAAGCATCAAAAACAGGTCAAGAAGGTCGGCTTAGCTAAAAGCCGGATTGCAGCAGACTTTTCTGACAGAAAACAATAGACGGAAAGCTCTACTCGTGATTCAAAGTAGGAAATGGGAACCAGTTGACTTGGAAGCTTTGACTAGTCAGTCCTCCTTCAGTTCGCAAGATCTTCCTGCTTCATCATCGTTGCACAAACACTGCTTTCTGTGTGAGGTTTTCTCGTTCCTTACTTTTGGACTCTCACACAAAAACACAACAAAAACGACATGCTGCGCTAACCAAACAACCACAGCAAATCATTTCTTATTCTCATGCTGCAATCAGCTACCTGTAGATCCCAAAGAAATCCACCCAACTGGCCGGCAATGGTGGCGTATTACTGCAACCAAGTCGAGCAACGCGATGGCTGACCACTGTAAACCTTTGACTACCAATTGGAAGTAGAGTGGTGTAGACTTTGATGCAGTCACCGAATACTAGTCTTCTCTCTTTGCCTCTGGAGTCAATCGAAGGCCAAATAGAAAGCAACCAAAAAGCATGAAACAGAGAGGCACTCAATAGAACAATTTAGAATACATTATTGATGACTACAAATTAATATTTAATGTAAAGAAAAATATAACAATGATTTTGGAGCGAAGATTATTTTTGTTCCGCTTTAAATGCACGTATCTTCTGAGAAATAAATTGCTATTAATCATGACTAAATGTGGTTAATTATATGTAATTTTAGAGTCCGAATGGTAAAGATGTTATTTTTAACATTTAACGAGGATTTACTTGTAAAATATTTTTTTTTAATATTCGTGCAGTTTCGGATTCAGGTTCGATAGTTCCACTATCGGATCGGACTTGAAAATCCATCGTGACCCGAATCCGACACTCGATTTTGACCTTTAGAGAGACCCATTATTGCGTGTCGCCTTTTCTTCCGCCCGTTTACTATCTCCTTTGAATGATGCGTTCCTCTCGGTTGTCGATAAAGTAAACGAAAGAGACTGTCGAGTCTTCTGTTCTCATTTCCTTGGTAGATCGGAGACTTGGGATCGAGATCGAACCCTTCCGGGGCGATTGATTCCAAGAATTCGTGTGGTAAGAAGTGTTTTCCCCTGTTTTTCTTCGCCAAATCGAAGAAACCGCGTTCCGACCTCGAGAAAGATCCTATTTTTAGCATCCTCAGCGAACTATTAGGGTTCCAGTGTTCGTGGTTTGTTAGGTTGATGCGCTGTTTGCCCTCAATTGCTTCTGATGTCGGCCAGAATGGAGGATGATCCGGCCCTCACTGCCGTCAAGAACTCGATTCGGGCCCTCGGAAGGGGCTTCGATGCGAACTGTGACACTAGGCTGCTCTACTGCAAGGGAGCCGCCGGGTCGCGGGTGGTCGAGGTCGACGAGCAGCACGCGAGGGATCTGCCGATCGGAGATGGACTTGTTGTGCCTAATGTCTCGAGGGACGTCAAGTGCACTCTTGAGAGCCCTCGACGAGAGAGTGTCGGTGCTTGTGGATTCTATGAGGTCAGCTGATATCTGTTGTTCTTGTATGCTTTCTGCTGATTAAATGCTTGTCACTTTATATAGTTGTTTTTTAGTTTTGCTTCGACATAGGAAGGGTGAAGGCACCTGTAAAATAGATGTTAACATTGCAGAGTCTTCTTGAGAAGCTTTTAGATAAGACGTTGAACGTTTTGACGTGATCTTTTATTTGTTTCGTATATTTAGCAATATCTGTTTGTTTCTTTGTTTAGTAATACGATCACAAGCAATTGCTGATGATAATTTTGGAATCCAACACTGCTGTGGGTGGGTTTACCATGTATTCTTGAAGGGGAAAACACCATTGTCAACCTGTGAGACTGCACCATGTAAGGTAATATGGTATCATCGGGGTCCTACCGATAGGTGGTAGCACCAACATGGTTGTAACAATTTATGAGGCAACCTAGTCCATGAGAGCTCAGTTTTCTGAACCCAATGGTCTGACCATGCCAAACAGCTAGATAGACGGAGGATGGAAATCTGAAGCTTTAGTTTTAAGGCCTCTCATGTGAAGCTGATGACAAACCTACTCCTGAAGCCATTAGCTCCATAATTTAATCATCCTATTCAACCATGGTTGCAACTACTTACTAACTCAAATCAACAACCACCTGTATAAGCTATCCTTGCCAGGCCCTTATCAGCAGGTTCCAGTGAGGGTCGGTCCGTTATCAGGAGGTTTGATTCTCAGGGAGCTTATACCAACAACTTACTATCATGGGAGGCTTTGAATAACAAGAAGTTTAACAATGTGTTACTCTGGATAATGAGGCAATAGTCGATATCGTTTTGTAATAGCTTGAAGAACAAATTAGAGTGGAGTATTGTTCTATTTACAGGAGGCTTTATTAAAAGTGGGTGGATCACCTTAATGAGTATCCTAGAGCGCTCAAAGTTCCAGAATTTACTTTTTCTGGTTAAGATGAACACTCAATCACTGAACACATTGGTAAGTTCATGGCTCAAGCTGCAAGTCAGCAAACAATGGTTATCTTGAACAATTATGACCATTCTTCTGTTTTAGTTGTCTTTGTTGTTCTGCTATATATGGCAAAGTGTTCTTACTTTCCGAGTATATATAAATGATTTGCTGATTGAATTGAAATAGGAATGTTGATTGTTATAGGCCATTAACATTTTCTTTTCTTATTTTTGGCAATCTACTGCAGATGGCAGAGCATTTTAACACAAAAGCTCTTCTATCAGGAAATATTCCATTGGGAAACTTTAATTCTGCTTTCAGCTTTAGTGGATCAAAGAAAATTGATGCTGCTGCTACAAAAAGCCTTGCAATGGATGGGAAGTTCATTCCTTTGTGTAAGGTTCAGCTGACAAAACACCCTTCGTTATTACAGGACAATGTAAGAGCTGCAGTGCCACGTTCATGGGAACCATTGTCCTTAGCAAGGTAGTAATGCAGAATCTTTAGTAAGAAAAGTTCCAAATCAAACATTTCTTTCTTAACTTTTAATTGATTGACAGATTTATTGAGAATTATGGTACTCACGTTATCATGTCCATTACTATCGGTGGTAAGGATGTGATTTATGTGAAGCAGCACATCTCATCGACGTTATCGATCACAGAAATCAAGAATTACATCCAGGATGTGGGAGATCAGAGATTCTCTGAAGTTGAAACCCGTACAAGTTCAGGTCCAATGAGAATGAAGGGAAAGGCTAGTATTTTTCTTTTTCATTAAAGTTTCTATGATCGCTAAAAAGTATCTTTCTGTTGCAAATCTGATAAATCATTTCTTACTTGATCCTATTCCAGGCTGCAGATCCTTTTATATTTAACAGTCAAGGGATATACCCGCAACCGCTTAGTGCTCCGTATCTCAGTGCAAAAGAGGTAAGTCCTATTCTCTTTCATTGTCATGTCTAATCGTAGTGCCAAGAAAAATTGTCTTTTTGCATTTATGGTTGCTATTACTGTTTTGAATGTTAATCATGGTGCTTAGGCAGTGTATATATTTATTCTGTTTCGTGGTACCTTAATTGATGTTCCTTTTGCTCTCAACATATAACCAGCATGGCATACACATTTCAGGATGTTTGCCTATGTTCTGTGCCTGCATTTATATTGTCATGGTATAGAATCCTTTAGTATGCCACATACTGATCTATTTAGCCACACAAACTGCAAGGATTCTTGAAAGATTTTTATTGACAAGATGAAATTTCTCTCGTCCAAATATAAATTACTCGATTGAAACTTCAAACGCAAAAGGTCCAGTTCTTTATTTTCTTCTCCTGGCTTTCAAAATTTTAATTATTGGCCTTATCAGTAAGTTATAAACATGCATCATAATGTTTTGACTCCATAATTTACATGAAGATGAGCTTAGATTATATAAAAACACTTTCTTTCATCTTCTATGCATGCAGACTAACGATGGTGGTTTGAAATACCAAATGGCAGTACTAATGCACTTACTGATGCAGGATGTAACTGTCATTTTTAGGAGGAGGGGAGGGGATGACCTAGTACAGAACCATGTTGACTGGGCCAGAACTGTTCCTTCGGCACCTGATGTCATTGAAATGACCTTCTTTCCCATTACTTCTCTTCTAGAAAGTATTCCCGGGAAGGACCACCTTGTTCGCGCCATTAACCTTTATCTGGAATGTATGGAGCTACTTCACAAGTTCTCTTGGAATCTTTCTCTGGATAATCCCCATGTTTGATTTCTCATATCAATTTCTCACAGATAAGCCTCCAATTGAGGAGCTACGGTATTTCCTTGAGTTCCAGATCCCAAGGATCTGGGCCCCAGTTCGAGAAGAATTTCCAGGACATCAAAGAAAAGAGCCAGTCTGCCCTTTCTTGCAGTTTAGCATAATGGGACAGAAGTTATATGTGAGCCAAGAACAGGTATGCCTTGCATGATATACATTATGCACACAATTGGGACATCAGGAACCAGGATCTACACTTTTGTGGATGTAAAGGGAATCTTAAGCTGCTTTGATACTTAGTTTCAACTGGTGACAGGAAAATGCTCTGCATGAGAGTAAAATATAAAAGTGTGATTTCCAACTTGAATAATGTATTTCTGAGGTTGCGAAAAGCTTAATCATATCAAAGTTAAATAACAGGTGAATTATAGACGATGTGAAATGTCAAATAAAAGGTGGATTTCTTTGCCCATTTATTATTAAGTGGTTAAGTCTTGCGCAAAGGTTTCCAGTTTTTTATTTTACTTGTCTGATTTTTTTTTTTACTCGGTGAATTATAATTGGTCTCTTACGCATTAACAATTATGATAGTCCACCAAACATCTAGTAACAGTTTCCACGCTGTTATGCCAATTACTTTTCAGAATCAGTATATGAGAAGGATTTATAGCCATATTTTTGCTATATAAATTTGCTGAATGTTGATAGAGTTGGTTGCAAAACTCCTACACCATAATATAGAAATTTGATTCATGAAGTTTGCTCACATTTATGGATTACCCTTTCAATTTTCCAGCCAAGATAAGATGATTTGGAAATTTAATGGTGTAAAGAACCAGAGCACTGTGTTCTTAAATTTCTCCCTATATCAGCCCTGCCTTTAATTGATCTTTCTTTCTCGTTACATTGATTGAATATCCATGCAGGTATCAGTGAGCCGGAAGCCTGTCACCGGCCTAAGTTTATGCTTAAAAGGTGCGAAGCAGAATCGATTATGCATTCAGGTGCAGCATCTGGCCACCCTTCCAAAGATCCTCCAGCCATACTGGGACACACATGTCGCAATCGGTGCACCCAATTGGAAGGGTCCGGAGGAGCAAGACAGCCGATGGTTTGAGCCTGTAAAGTGGAAGAACTTCTCCCATGTTACCACAGCTCCTATAGAGAACCACGAGAATTTCATTAGTGATCTGTCCGGTGTCTTTGTAGTCACTGGAGCTCAGCTTGGAGTTTGGGACTTTGGATCGAAGAACGTCTTGTACATGAAACTTCTATATTCAAAAGTGCCCGGGTGTACGATAAGGAGATCCTTGTGGGACCACAGCCCTGATGGCCTAGTCGGCAAATTGAAGAGGTTGCCGAGTGGACTATCGACGAGCTCCGACGAGTCGAGCTCGGATTCAGATGTGGGGAGGCTGATTAAGTTTGTGGATGTGTCCGAGATGAAAAAGGGCTCAGATGATATACCAGGGCATTGGTTGGTGACCGGAGGGAAGCTCGGAATCTTGAAAGGGAAGATTGTTTTGAGAGTAAAGTATTCTTTGTTGAACTACTAGAACCTGTTATGTTGGTTTCCATCCTAATTTTTCCACATTGCATGTAAAATATAGCATATTTCTTGAACTCGATTCCAGTAATGATATGGCTTTTTCTTATGCTCATTCCCACTGCCCGATCTTTAAGCTGATCGACAAAATGTAGTGATACTTCCTATTTTTGTACAATTTACTACATTTAGATAATCATGTGATTCTTTAAGGATATGCAATATACATATATATAATGTAATGTAATGATTCATTCATGTGATATGTGATTGTTTATGCATCTGATCACAAATAACTTGATCATGAGCAAGAGTGCAAGTCCCACCGAGTTCCTCATCACCAGCACGCTGAGATTGATAGAATGATCACTCACCAGCGTCTGAATGCACTTCTGTTCTTCTCTCAGCAAAACAGTCCTTCATGGTGAGGTTGGAGCCATGGCACTACAGGTGCATCGACCACACATCTCAGCATCAAAATCTGAAGAGATCGGTTTGATCTGACTGCAAAGCAGACTAGAACTTCTACTCTCTGCAGTAATAGCAAGAACAATAGAGGCAAACATCAAACGTGCAAGTGGAGTGCACAACAAAAGAAACTCTAGTTTGTTCATCTAATCCTCTGCTTTATATGCATCGATAACATTTAACAGCAAGGATCTCATACCCCTACTAAATCATGAACATAATATATATACAAGCATTGTCTGTTCATAGACACATTCGCATACCATATCATCTGTCAAGTAGGTGTCCACATTTCTCTCTCCCAAGTCTACAACTTGCTCATTGATGTTCCTACAATAATATGCCAAAGCCAATCTGCACGAGGCATCTCTTCATTGCAGAGAGAGATGTTGGACTGATAGTCCACAAGTTCAGCCCATAGTAGATTTTAACAACCTACAACCCATCCTCCTTTCATGTGATGGCTACGAAAATTAGGGGAAAAACTAAGGCATTAAATTACAGTAGCAACTTGATTAACGAAAAAAAAAGTATAAAAATAAGAAAAGGAAAGGGAAGAAGACAAGGACAATGCAAGAGATTATTGACAATATTCTCATCTCAGGTTAGATCATATCTATAGTAGATTCTTATTGTGATTAATTAGAAAGAATTTGAATATTTTGCACAATAATATAATCCTTGTATCCCAATTATTCTCTTGAGATTGTTGCTTGGGTTTTAGGCAAAAGATTAAGATTTGTATGTTCATTATTTTTATAGTAGATTATCTCTAGTTTGTCTCGTGATTTTTACCCTTCACGTTGGAAGAGTTTTCTACGTAACTCTTGGTGTTATATTTGATTGTGATTCTATTTAATTTCGTTACGTGTTATGACATGTTAGTATTTGTTTATATATAAAAACTTATTTTCCTTTATATCCTCTTGGATCCATTATGCAAAGTCGTGCATGACGTAGTACAAACCAAGTATTAGCGGACGACATTGATGTCTCTCTCTTGGATCCATCAATTAGGAGATACAAACAAGCAGTATCCGCTCATCCTTTTTGAGCTTTGTCGTGCAAAAACACATCTCTCTTTTATTGTTTGCATCTTAAGAATCTCGATATGCGAAGCATGAAGATATCCGAAAGGAATGTATACTTGTAAAGCTACAGACAGTCATCATCAAAAGGTCATTCGTCTTCACATGCAACCTTAGATCGTTGCTTTAACACCAGAGAGAGAGAGAGACAGAGATGACAAGTGTCGCGTTTCACGTGTTAATGATGCGGTGGCCACATGAATCTAAGAGCGGTGACATCACGACTGACACAATACATTTGGCAGCATGCAAAGCTCCAAATGCTGAGTCATTTGGCGTCATCTTGTCACGTGGCAGTCACCCAACCCAATCCGTCCGCGCCATCTGATTCATACGGATAGTGAGAGGGAATCTACTGGAAGCATGCAATTTTGGTTTTTCTTTTTCTTTTTTTTTTTTTGCATTTTTTAATCATTTTTTAGAATAATTGGAATGTAAAATACCTAAATATTTTATTTGAATGCATCTTTTAAAATTTAAACTAATTATGAGTAGTTACTTAATATTTGTATATGTATATATATATATATACCGTATTAAAAATTATATAGATATATATGCTATTTCCAAAACTCCAAAGACTTGTAATGATTTGTTCCCTCCACATATTATACATATTATTATTCATCAAATGACAAAACATGTACAAATTAATCTATAGCTTACCATTCATCAAATGGTAAGTTAAATGTCATAATAATTGCAATAGGGATTCTACCATATTGATAATAAAACACAATAATGCAATTATGATGTTCCATTAATAAATTAATAAGGTAGGTGAGTGGTCATGATCAACAAGACATGATATGAACATAATGTTCTTTTTTTATGACATGAAATCTCTCTGCTTACCCAACCCACCAAGTCTTTATTGCTGATGTCCCTCTCCAACATGCACCACTCTCTCATGATGGTGGTGATCTATTCTAAGTTCAAGTGTGTCATTTCCTCCATAAGAAACATGCATCTCCCTGGTTGAATTGGGAAAATAAATTTCTTGTGATTTCATTGCTTTCGTCACCATCAGATTTAATGATCAAATGACAATATAATTTTAGCTAAATTATTATGCAATTAGCAAGACGAGAAACTATTTGCATGTGTGCATGTATAATACATATCCGATAATCTTTCCTCACACGAGCAAACTATTTAGGTTTAACTTACGAATGAAATCCAAGTAGATAATATAAATCGAAACGATTAATATATACCAATATGTTTAATATATATTTTAATATTTTCTCGTATGAATAAATTAGGTTTGACATACGAATGAAATCTAAATATATGATGTTAATTAAAATGACAAATATTTTTAATTAAATATGAGAAAATAAGGATAAATATAAGATTCAAACTCATGATCTACCCTAATATCATCTTAAAAATATGTTTAGAAGATCATTAATCCAAAAAACTTAATCGTAGATCCGAAACATGTTTTTTATTTTGAATATAGACTTATTTTTTATACTAATCCAAAAATAAATCTATACATAGAAGTAAAATTATATAGTAAATAAGAAAAAAATCAAAAATTAAGATAAATTAAACTTACAAATAGAAAAAACAAGAAGGATTTACCATACGACTTGAAATAGCAACCTTTACCTCTAATATAGTCTTCTAAATCGAGTCTACTTCTTGAATGTCTAAAAGGAATATTAAATCTATTGTATCATATAAAAGCAAAAACAAAACAAAAAGAAAAGAAAAGAAACTAAATGTTTTATATAGTAAGCCATAAATATTGGATCACTATCTCCTCACTGATGTTTTATATAGCAACACCCAATGCCAACCCACATATAGCTCTATTGATCGCATCATTTGCACTACACACAAAGATGGTGTCATGTCACCACCATCCAAAAACCACTCGAACCTAATTCACTATCTCATGTCATCCAATTTGACCCCTAAAGAGTAAGCTTTATATTGTATTTCACCACAGATTAAGAAACTTCATGCACTTTTTGATATATGATCTTAATTAACCTTCGTTACCCAATCGAACCGGTTCATCAATTAAATTGGAAATGGTTTTATTGAACCCGGTTCGGCCGATTGATTTCGGCACGTTGGTCCTTTAATGCTCATATTTTTTATTATTAGTGATTTTTGGGAAAAATTATTGTCCGGTCCAATCGATTGATCTGCCGGTTCGAATAGTTCTCGCCGGACCGGAGATGCCGGTCCAACTAAGATTAGGAGATCGGAAAGAGCCAATCAGAGGAAAAGGGTAAAATGGTCAGATCGTTCGGCGTGGTCTCTATTTAAACGCTCTCCTCCCCCTACTCCGCTGTTACCGAGAGAGAGAGAGAGGAGTGATCTGCCGCGAGGTCCGTTTCGGGAAGGAAGCGTCGAGAACTCGTCGTCGGTGTTCCTAAAAGGTTGGTGTTCCTCTTCGGGAGCCATGAAAGGGCATCTCCTCCGAAGGCTTTCTTCCTCTCTGACCCCGAAGAGGGGGTTCTCCGGATCGGCGGCTGCAGTGGCCGGCGAGAATGCTGCCGCCGCTGCCGGACTCCCCAATATGCCGCCTTTCGACTACACACCACCGCCGTACGACGGGCCCTCGGCGGCGGAGATCCTCCGGAAGCGGTCGGAGTTCCTCAGCCCTTCCATGTTCTGCTTCTACAAGAAGCCCGTGCGTTTGCCGTCCTCTCTCTCTCTTTATAACACCGACGGAAAGCAGAGACAATATCCGATCTTGACGTTACTTTCATTAAAAAAGACGATTTTTTTGTGTTGCTTTTACGAATTTATCGAGTAGAATTGGCGTTATATTTTTTGGAAGTATTTGATCTGGGCTCTAAAGTGGTAATTTTACTTTCGGCAAGTAACATCTCTCTGTTTTGGTAAATTTCGATTCGGTTTTTATAGATCTTAATTTCCTGTTCCTTATGCTGACTGTCTTCGGAATGAGATCGGATTTCATCAGGGAATATTCTAATTTCCCAGATTGATTTCAAGAAGATCCCGCAAAGCACTAACCTAACTTACTTGCTTTTACAATTAATTAATGATTCCGTTGTCATGTACCTAACTTATTCATAAGAAAGGCTAGAAATGAACTTTAATTGATGTATTCACATGTAATCGATGTATTGAAGCAAAATTTATATTCCGACAGTTGAACATTGTTGACGGGAAGATGCAGTACTTGTTTGACGAGGATGGGCGCCGCTATCTTGATGCATTCGGTGGTATTGCTACCGTTTGCTGTGGACACTGCCACCCTGAAATTATTGAAGCCATAATTAATCAGATGAAGCGGCTGCAACATTCTACTGTTTTATATCTAAACCATGCGATTGCAGATTTTGCTGAGGCATTAGCTTCAAAGTTGCCTGGAGATCTTAAGGTACGAATGATCTTTTCCTTGATTGTTCTTTCTAGACGCTAGTTTCATTTAATTAAATGATACATTTTACAGGTTGTGTTTTTCACAAACTCTGGTACTGAAGCAAATGAGCTGGCATTAATGATTGCACGGCTTTATACTGGTTGCCATGATATCATATCACTCAGGAATGCATACCATGGAAATGCAGCTGGGACAATGGGTGCAACTGCTCAATGTAACTGGAAATTCAACGTTATCCAGGTACATATGATGTTGGAGGATTATGCCCATATCGGCATCACAGTGTTCATGATGAAATTCTTCATCGCTATGCCAACAAATGTTGATCCTTACTTGGTTACCATAATAAACAATCTCAATATGCTGAACTTCCTTATTAGTATTACAATCGTCGCACAAGAGGTTGTTCAGTGAAATTCTGTGATCACCATTATGCGTTTTCATGTGTTATCAGAAATTTGTAATTAAATGAAACCAGTAAATTGTGTGTGTGTATATATGTATATATGTATATGTATATGTATATGTATATGTATATATGTATATATGTATATGTATATGTATATATGTATATGTATATATGTATATGTATATGGCTTGAAGAACCATTAGAAATTTGAACTTCAAAACATTTTCATGTGAATAATATGCTAGTGATGAAGTACTTGATAAATATCATCATATTAATATATTACTGCAAGTGGCTTGATATGGTATTAATTCTCATATGTTTTTACCAGAGTGGAGTACACCATGCACTGAACCCAGATCAATACAGAGGAGTTTTTGGTTCGGATGGAGAAAAATATGCGAAGGATGTTCAAGAAATCATAGACTTTGGAACTTCTGGGCGAGTTGCAGGTTTCATTTCGGAAGCGATTCAAGTATGCAATTTCAATGGATCCCATTTATTTTTGCAATAACTCAATTGTGATCACCATTTGTTAACTAGGAAATACTTGTTGTGTCTTATATGCCTTTCTGATACATAGGTTGTTTACTCTTTCGACTGTTGTTATCATTCATCTTTGTTGTATTAAGATCAACAATTGATGGAATTAAAATTCTTTCTTGGTTGACAGGGAGTTGGTGGGATATTGGAGTTGGCACCCGGTTACTTGCCTTCTGTATATAATAGCATAAAGAAAGCTGGAGGGCTCTGCATAGCTGATGAGGTCCAGGCAGGATTTGCACGTACAGGGAGTCATTTCTGGGGTTTCGAAGCCCATGGTGTGGTACCGGACATAGTAACTATGGCCAAGGTTAATACTTATGTACATATCTTGATCATATAGAAATCTAAAACTGACTTATGGGGAACTTGTTTTCCTCTGATGAAATCAGCAAAAGGAAATAGAACCTTGTTCATGATGACTGGCAAGTTTCCAGATCATCTTTGAGATCATAAGGCGCTAACTTGGTTGGAGGCATACTTTGCAATTTGTGCTTAGTTACTCAAGAACAGAACTAAAATATAAATTTATGTATACCATATTTATATCTGTTATGGTTCTCTTCAAATCAACTGATACTGACTTCACTTTTTCCAGGGCATTGGAAATGGGATACCTATCGGTGCTGTGGTTACAACTCCAGAGATTGCCCAAGTCTTGACTCGCCGAAGCTACTTTAATACCTTTGGTGGTAATCCTGTCTGCACAGCTGGTGGTCATGCTGTCCTCAAAGTTCTCGAGAAAGAAAAGCTTCAAGAAAATGCATTAGTTGTGGGATCGTACTTGAAAGATGGACTAATGGCACTCAAAGAAAAGCATGAAAGTGAGTTCACTAAAACATATATCATGATTTCATGATCCAGTTTTATTTGGTTCTTTATAGTGATCGATCACCTTTGTGCTTTAAGATACTTGCTATACATGTTATTAGCATATACAGATGGCAACGAACTGCATATCTTTCGTGCAGATATAGGTCGAGTAAGAGGGGAGGAACCATCCTATGTGTGTTCATTTCCTTCTTCCCTTATTCCATCGTGCTTATATCGCAAAGAGAACATAGGCCTTTTTTAGCGTGATTGCTACAGTATGTTCAACTCTTTAGACATTGAGACTCAATTCCTTCCGTCATGTGCATCATATATACCATCCTCCAGCATATATGCAACCATTTATATCATCTTTTAACGTATGCTCCTCAGCACGAACATGTTATACTGAAACATAGAGAGATCTCTTTATGGATATCATACTGTGGTGAATATCTAAACACATCTATAATTGTAGCAGGTTGATTTACTGTCATTCAAATGATTTTCATTTCTGTATGCCTTTAGTTTTACTTACCAATAATATTCACCTGACATATTTCATGTTTTGAATATCTTAGTCATTGGCGATGTAAGGGGAAGAGGTCTGATGCTAGGAGTTGAGTTGGTCACTGACCGTCAACAAAAGACTCCAGCCAAAACTGAAATCTTGCATGTTATGGAGACAATGAAAGGTAAGTGCTTCGAGCTGTGCAAGTCCATGAAACCTTTAATTATGCTAAAAAAATATCACTTTGCGGAAATGATCTTCATAAAATAGTCGGAACTCCCAGTTATTGAGATACAGGGATGTCTCGACCTAACATGACGTCTCCATTATGACACCCATTCACTATTTGGTTCTCTCAGTCTCTTTTAGCAATTGCAGTTCGTAACAGTTTGATTGATTCTTTCCCTATTGTTCGATAATTGGTTATCTGATGAAGTTTTCTTTCTCTAAAACAGACTTGGGTGTGTTAGTTGGAAAGGGTGGCTTCTATGGCAATGTTTTTAGAATAACACCTCCTCTCTGCTTCTCCAAAGAAGATTCAGGTATAGATTTTAGTGCTAGCTTTTTTTGGGTATCTCAATTGCTTCCCCTTGCAATCACTTGTACAATATGAATGCCTTGCCTTGGTGGCTGCAGATTTCTTCGTGGATGCGTTGGACATTGCATTATCGAAGCTATGAAACCTCTTTCCTGATCCTGATGAAGTCCGTAGAAGTGTGTTTTTTTGGGTACTCTATTTACATGGGCTGATCAATAAGAGTTGTATTCTCACAGGGAGATGATGATGAGACATCACCTCGTTGTCTCTCTCTCCCTCCCTCCCTCTCTGAACCCATGCATGCATGCATGTAACCTTTGCCTCAGGGCATTGGCTGTGCTTTCTGGATTTAAGGTTGTAATTGTTGATAGCAGCAAATGTCGTTTATGACCATATCGTTAGCTTCTTAATGAATATGTTAAAGGTAGCTCATGCTATGATTTGTGATTCCAAATATACAATTGATAGTGCCAGTGTGAGATGCAGCTTAATATCATTATCATTCAAGGGAAAAAGATTGATGGCAATATGAAGGATCTACATTCCTAGTTTGAAATCTATTTTCCTTTTCTCCAAGCAATTAATGATCATTTATTTTGAGATCTGTGGTGTTCATTGCATTAATGTTGTTCCTAGCACTATGAATAAGGATCTCCTGAGCTGTTATCAAATAGATTGAATAAGGCTTATTGTCATTGCAAAGTTGATCTGGATATTTGTCAAGGACATGAGTTCATTTATAATTAATCATTCATGTCTTCGACTCTAGACGAAGACTGATGATGAATGAGAGCTTGTGTGGAAGAGGAGCTACTGGTTTTAGAGTTCAGGTAGAGAGATCACATCCATGTCTCTATTGCTCTATGCACTGTAAGCAACAAGGTAGTGAAATGGGAGGAGCTGCTGCAAGCAAGCAGAGAGTGTTCTTCCTACTAATACTTGCCGGCGCACCGTCGAGCGCACGCTGGCCTCTTTGGTCTGCGACCGCAACAGCGACATCTGCTACATCTCCTTCCATAAGCACCGAGAGACGACGGCAGTGTTCTCGGCTTCGCCCCTTCTCTGTTGTCACCCTTGTCAACTAGGCCTTGCCCTCTACTTCCTTTGTGTTCCTTGCGATATCCGTAGCACCCCCTTCCCATTGGTAATGCTTATTTTTCTCATTTTACTATTGACAATCTATTACTACCGATAACCCCTATAAAAATAATAAAACATAGTTATATTATTTATAATATCTTAATTACTGATCTTAACTCTTATTCTCACAATCTCGTTCATCGAAATCTAGTTGCGTTGACATCGCTCCTCGTCACTCCATTGTCTGATATCGCTCATCACTAAAATGAATTCATTTACGTTCGTTTAATACGATGCAACTCATCGCTTGCAATTAGAAGAAGAAAAAAAAGAAGATAATGAGGCATCTATATAGGTATATCATAGGAATATTAAGAATTTTTAAAATAAAATTTTAAATAATAAAAGAAATTTATCATTATAAATTTTTTATTATTTATAGTCTCTCAATAATCAAACATATTGGTATTCTCACAATCTCTTTTTTCATCAATCGAAACCTTAGCGTCTATATCATCGCTTCTCATCATTTTATTGTTTCACGTTGCTGCTCATGATTAGATGTAAAAGATGATGATGATATTTATGTTCATAAATATTGTTGATTTCGCTCGTCGCTTCTAATTAAAGGAAGAAGAAAAAAAAAGTAAAAAAAAGGAGGAGGACATTTTAGGTGTGTTTGCATAGGGATATATCTTACAATATTAAAAATTCTAAGGATCCAATAGAATTATCCTTTTATTTTTTGGCACCTTCAAATCCTACCCGTTGATTCTAACCTTGATGGCACCTGCGGGTCCTTCCAGTTCATTACGCAACACGGAGATCGGATCGTCGCTTTGAGGCACCTCTGGAATGCCCTCCTTTTCATCTTCCTTGTAGGTCGAATGGCGATCGCTTTCCCCACCCTTCTTCTCGCCCTTCTCCTCTCTTCCTCTCATCTCCCTCTCTCCTCAACCGCCGACGAGGCTTTCGACGTCCGCCGACACCTCTCGACCGTAACCAGGTGCCATCTCTGCCCCTTCCCCTCTTCTCTCTCTCTCTCCGGAAGTGATCTAAGCCATTATTTTCATTTTTTTTCCCCCTCAAATCTTTTTTTCCATAGGTAAATTTGTTACCTGTAGAAGGATTATTTGGTTTTATAACTGTAGATTTCCTAATCATGGTCTGATGTATTGTATAATCGTTTGTTGTGCAGAAAAATCAATCAGTAGAAGTTCATAGTAGATTAGAACATCAATTACCGTGCTGTGTTTTAAGATCATAGAATTCCCCTCCCGAAATACTAAACGAAGAAAATTAGAATCCCGTTAAACATTGTTATAACTTATAACACCTAGATTTTTCTGATGATTGTTGTTTTAATGGAAATTTGGAGTAGTCTGGGCAGTGGTGTTAATCTTTGTAGAATGCTAATTTACATCCCTCTAATTGCAGATACGATGTTGCAACAGAGACGTACGATGGTTCCTTTTCTCCTTCTGCCATACATGATGGATGCAGACCAATTCACTTAAATCTTGTGGTAAATATGATGAGCAAGTTGGTTTATTGTTACATTTAACTTGACCTGAATAAACAGTGGCAAGTATCTTTTTGCTATTGTTTGAGATGCACTTATCAGGATTGCTAATAGGATTAGGTGATAAGGTCCACAGTGGCAAGTTTTATTACGTCAATGACTGTTTGGCTACTTATGTCACGGAAAGAATGTCAACCTACATTGCTTTACAGTATATTGACTGTTGATTTTGAAACTTATTTGCAGTTGCAACTGGAACTTATGTTTAAAATGTGCGATTAACAGGCAAGGCACGGCACACGTGCCCCAACCAAGAAACGCATAAAAGAGTTGGATCGTTTGGCAATTCGTTTAGATTTACTTCTCAATGATGCTAAGCAAAAAGCAGGAAAGGACTCTCTGCAGAAAATTCCAGCCTGGTTATGGGGTTGGCAGTCACCATGGAAAGGTAGAGAGAGAGGTGGGGAGCTAATCATCAAAGGGGAGGAAGAGCTTTACAAACTTGGAACCCGTGTGAGGGAAAGGTTTCCGCAACTGTTTGATGAAGAATATCACCCTGACACATTCCGAATAATGGCAACACAGGTGACTTTTAATATATTTCTATGTTCACTTTTAATCAGCAACCTGATATAGGTTTGTCCACTCTATAATTGTATAGTCTTACGTGATTCGCCTCTGATGATAGCATACAAAGCTTACTTTAAAGTTGGATCATGAGTACTCGATTTTGCATTAATTCCTGGTTATGGTGTGTCATTGCCATTTGAGACATCAAGCAATAATTGGCTTCTCCTAGTACGTTCTTTAACCTAATAAATCTTCTTCATGGGTTGGTTAATCATATATCTATATCTGTCTTTTCCTTCATTTAGTCAACAAAGCTCGAAGTATTCTTATTGCCACTGTGAAAACTTTTTCCATCATGACGATATGGGAACCCGTTTGAACATTTGCATGGTAATACTTCCTAACATGCGGTACATGCATCGGATAGTAGTTGAATGATTGCTGAGTGAGTCACATGGGGCAACGACAGTTTGATGGTTTTCTTTAGCATGCAACTCTTGTAAATGCATCTAAACATACACATCCTCTCATATATAGATACATATGCAGAAAGGGTAATAGCACTGCTAAACCTGGGAGTAATGGAGAATTTACAATTCTGTGCTTGTATTAATTGATTCAGGATTAATACAATTTGTAGTAATACTTAGAGATGTGCTATTAGTTTAAGATCTTGTAAATCTTGCTGCTTTGGCTCAGGATTGTAAAAAAAGTATGTTCAATAATGACACATTAGGTTGTTCCGTTAATATTTGTTATCCTGTCAACTTTACATTAGATAATTTATTTACACTTGTACCAGTCTTTTCAATGAACCAAGTTACTTTCCACCTTCCAGAGAAATTGGCTAATACATACTGAAAATATACATGTGATGAATTGCGTAAGAGTAGTTTCAGATAATTTAGTTTATATTACATATGAACAATATTATATTGGTACTCTTTTTTGTCCGCTGGTGATATAGGTCCCTCGAGCATCAGCTAGTGCTGTGGCATTTGGCATGGGAATATTTGCTGGGAAAGGCAGCCTTGGACCTGGACAGCATCGTTCTTTTTCTGTGATTAGTGAAAGTCGTGCTAGTGACATACATCTGCGGTTCTTTGATACTTGTGAAACATACAAGGTAGAATAATTGTTATCCTAATTTCTAACCTTTTTTCTTGTAGCCAACACATGAATTAGTTAAGCTCAGAGTTGTGGCATTGAAGAATATTTTGGTTCTGTGCCACTAGCTAGTGCCACCATAAGTTCAAATAAATTGCCTATGCTTGCTTTCTTTTTGTTTTCTTTTATTTTTAATCTACATCTATGTTTCTGTTGCAAATGTAGTGTTAGTTTTACTGGAAAAAATATATCTATATGCATATATAATGCTTCTATGTAGATGCATGCTAGTGCTAATGAGCGCATGCATGTATTTTGTTTTTCTGTGTATGCATATTTTGGTTTATGAAAGGTGTTTTTTCTCATTAAGTAAGCATGTCTCTTGTGTTCATTGTACATTTCTAGAATTTGATGATTCAGAACTCATCGACATGAAAATGATGTAGGCATTATTGGATTGGGAAACATTAATCAAAGTAAAACCATGGACAATATATACTAGCATGTATTAGTACCATTTTTTTTTTTTAAATTATATTGTCATACCAGTTGTTTTACATGTGGTGACTAAAAGAAATTCATTTTAGTGGATTCCTCATGTTGAGCTCCTTAATACAGGATCTGAGGGATAGTTTACTCATGTTATGATCACTTTTCAGGAATTTAGAACAAGTAAAGAGCCCGATGTTGAAAAGATGAAAGAACCTCTTTTTGATCAAATTGCATCTTCGTTATCTAGTCGATACCACCTAAATTTTACAAGGCAGGATATTTCAACCCTCTGGTTTCTCTGTAAGCAGGTAAGTTGTGTGTCTACTATGTGGTCAGCTGGCCTCTTTTTTTCCCTATGTTGGTTAGAGTTATCTGTGATATGCAGGAAGCATCTTTACTGGACATTACAAATCAAGCTTGTGGCCTTTTTAATCCTTCTGAGGTACGTATTTGACAAGTGTGCCATCATTGCATATTTAGTACTGTTGATGGTTTCAAATTATTTACAGATCAAGGTCATGCTGTAACTCCTTATGTGGATTGCCAACCACTTTCTGTAAGTTATGAGTTGGTGGTTCAATATGAGGGAGCATGGGGTCCTCAGTTATGGTGGGCAGAGGCTGAAGTTTGGTATATTGTAAAACAATACTTCTATACGTGGATTCAGACAAATATAATGCTGTATTTGAAAGATAGAGTGCACTGGGATAATTGTATAGTTGTTGAATATTGTAGTGGATTTAAGAAAAGGGACTCGTTGCAGTAGCATTGTGTGGAGTTGGAGATACAGGAAGGTTGAGTAGGATAGAGCAAAAACAACCTAGAATTGCCGGTATGATGTTCTGGGAGAGAATATATATCTGATTATTCTTATAAATATTTTTTGTATAATAAAGATCAAGTATAGAATATAAAGCATAACTCTTGAATCCCATGGGATACTTGAGCAGAGTTTTATACAAGTCATCTGCAGTCCATGAGAATGGTGAAGCCCCATTTGGTTTCTGGAGACTAGTTGTTGCTTTCGCTGAGGATCTATCATTTTTACAAAAGTTCATTACACAAGCTGCTTGGCTGCTTGGAAGCACAATGAACTCGGCTATTGCCATATGTGCATATGTATATGTATCATTTGAATAGTTTTATTTTTATTCGTACTATGAGTAATTTCAGGTACTTACACTTCTTTACATGGTCAGGTTTCTTTACTTGAGTGGACAGATGACATAGAGGTATTTGTGCTAAAGGGTTATGGTGAATCAGTTAATTACCGCATGGGAGTACCATTACTCCAAGATGTTGTCCACTCAATGGAGCAAGCAATTTCTGCTGAAGAAGGTAATTTGAACTTCCTGCCATACTCCTATACCAATATATCAATATATTCGAAAGCTTGTCTACATAGCACCAGTAATTATTGACACTTAAGTAGGGAATCATAAAAAAGCAAATGAAATGTATGAGTGTTAAAGTTACCATTAGTTGCATATGTTTCCATATCAAACCAAACTAAACCATTTCCTCTAGAAGCCAAACCAAAATAGGATACTATAGTTCAGTCTGGTTTCCTATATGTTTTCTAGTTTATAATAAACTTATTCATAGATCAAACATTTTGATTAACCAGTTGGTCTTATTGTTGAAATTCCAGGAAACCTTGCCGGTGGAACTTCTGAGAAAGCAAGGCTTCGTTTTGCACATGCTGAAACGGTTGTTCCCTTCACCTGTTTGCTTGGACTTTTTCTTGAAGGACCTGGTGATTTTCTGTTTGAAATTAATTTGGACTTCTTTATTGTATAAGTTCTCCTCTTGCTGCACACCAACACGTGTACGTCTGCTTGATTTGTAGAATTTGAACAAATTCAACGGGAGCAACCATTGAGCCTTCCTCCAAAGCCACCCCAGAGGAGAAATTGGAGGGGCAGCAGTGTAGCACCTTTTGCTGGCAACAACATGTTGGTCTTATACCAGTGTCCGGGCAATTCTTCTAATGACAGATTATCCTCTGGAGTTCAAAGGAACAAGTATTTTGTGCATGTTCTGCACAATGAAATCCCAATTCCGATGCCGGTGAGTTAGCATAGTATCTACCATAACATACAAAAGACAGCATGTTCTAGATTCCATTTTTCCGAGATCAATAGTGGTGTCTAATTATGTATGTTGGTAATTTGCAATTTTGGTTCTTCTTTATCACTTCTATATTGTAGTGCATGCCATCTACTCTTTTGGTGGTGGGGATGGGCAAGTTTGTTTTCTTCCGACGTAACACCAACGAACTTGGTTTTAAGACATTCTAGTTCATTTTTCGGATGACATTAAGCGACATAAATTTGGTTTAATTTATTTTTAAAACAAACCTCTACTCCTAGCTTTGTACATTTCATGGCCAATATTGGATTTCTGAACTTGTTATTTGTGTACAACTGTGGTATATCCCATCTTCATGATACTGCATCATGTGTTATTAACAATTACTGTACAAGTTAAACATGTGGAGAAAAGAACAGCCAAACAACTATACGTCTTATTTTATCTATTTCTCTACTTCTTGGTTGATGGTTGCAAAGGTTTAATTTTGATATTGTGTCAACTTGTGTTGTCCAGGGTTGTGGCCAAAGAGATTTTTGTCAGTTTGAGGTTTTCAAGGTACGCCTGAGAATTCAAATTTAGCAATGCTTTCTGCAGCTACCCTCCTTTATCTTTGTACGAAGATGATATATGACGTACTTGCAGGAAAGAATTGTCAATCCCCATCTGAAGCATGATTTCAATTCGGTTTGCAACATGAAGTTGAAAATGCCAGAAGCCAATTGCCCGCAAAAACCTTGTTCATTCACTAGCAAGTTGTCAAATTTATTTGGTAGATTTTTCCCGAAGAAAGACCACAATCCATGCATCAAAAACAAGAAGAATGAATTGTGATTCTGCAAGACATTGTTGGAACCTAAGAGTTCCCAGGTAAAGGAGGATTTTGTCATTTAGTACTTCTCCAAAAGATTCTCAACTGATCAAAATCTGACTTCCAGTTCTCACAAGCTTCTGCTCTTACAGAAAGCAGAGAGGCTGTCTAGTTTGTAACATCAGCTAGAGGTGAAACCAGATTTTGTTGGTCAGGTCTTGATCCTGAAGTAGCCAGCAATAACCCAATCACACTTTCCTGGTAGTTTGTGGTTGCAGATGAACATGACTGCCTGCTAAAGCAATTTCTTATTTTCTGATGAAACCTACTTGCATTTCTTCCTCACTTGTATCAGCTGATTGATATATTACATGTGATTGATTCAACCATATGTAACAGTTAATTGCCAGATTACCTCAACCTGCACTTCATTCTTTTTCAATGGCGTTTTTTTAGTGATGTATACTTACATGCACAAAAAAAGAATCTCAAGTCGGGTGTATGTATATTCTGAGTTTGATTCGAATACGATAAAATAATAAAAATGCGATGACCTAATTTTTTTGGTGGTGAAGGTAAGTTTTGAATTTTTTTTTTATAAAGAGTAAATGATTTAGGTAGCTTTGAAAAATTTATCTAATAAAATATATTTCATTTCCTTAAGAAAAAATTATCTAATATTTTTTTTAAAAAAAATTAGGTTTGAAATCTTGCATGTAAAAATATGAGTTAGATAAGCTAATTATAGATTATATTTTATAATTAGTTATCTTTTTATATTTTTCAAAAAGATTTTTATTTTTATAAAAATAAAATATTAAGATTTTTATAAAAATTAAAAAAAATAATTTTATAGGATTAAAAAAATTAAGAAAGAAAGATTTGTTAGAACAATGAAGTTAAATTATTTTTATAAATATAAGAATCTAAATATAATTTTTAAAACTAGTTAAAGATAATTAATTAAAAGGAGATAATATGTAGTTAGTTCAGATATAGACTTGAGTTTTATTATTATTATTTTATTTATTGAAGGTTAAAAAAAGTTTTTCTTTCTAATAAATTATCCAAAAAAATTAATTTCTAGATTTCAAAATTATCATGGGGCCCACCTTTATACCCAACTCATTTCTCCGTATACCCAAAGAACGAGAGAGAGAGAATACTTAATGAAGAACACAAAAGAAAGGAAGGAAAGAACAAGAAAACCCCATCATCGATGGTCCAAACTCTTACGTAAAGAGAAGCACGGGATACCGTTGCTGCCGACAGCCACTTCACGCGCAAGTAAGATCCTCTTATCCTTCTCCCAATGGCTTCGTCCCGCCGCCTCGGCCTCGGCCTCCTCCTCCTCCTCCTCCTCTGCCATGTCTTCTCCACGCCCGTTTCTGTTTCCGGTCGGAAAGTCTCGCTGTCCTTGTACTACGAGGCGCTGTGCCCCTTCTGCTCCAGCTTCATCGTGAACAACCTCCCCAGGATCTTCAGCAACGGGCTGATCTCCATCGTCGACCTCGATTTCATCCCCTTCGGCAACGCCATGCTCGACCCCAACGGCTCCATCTCCTGCCAGGTCCTGCTCTCCCCACCTCTTGCTTAGTTTTCCTGTTCGGTGCGAATCGGTTCGACGGTAATCTCTAAGAATTAGCTGCTATATCGACTGCAATAAATTGGAGTAAATGCCGCTCGATTAATGGTATCAGTACTGCAGCAAGTGCCTTTATTGGTCCTCTGGAAGACAAGGTATGGTGTCCGCTGCAGTGGAGGAAATGTGGAGCCTTGCGTCCACTTCTTAGCCTGAGCTTGTTTTCTTGACCGTATTTTCCCCCCCAAATCAATGACTAAATAACATGATCCTACAATTCTTGACCTCATTTTTTCCTCGAACACTGTTGATTTTTTGTGTTCTGCAATTTATGATTTCTCTTTCCGTGGCCTTAATTCTCTTTTTCCCGTCTTGCAGCATGGCCAGTATGAGTGCCTATTGAACACTGTTGAAGCATGTGCTATAAGTTCTTGGCCCATTGTGGTACAGTATATACAATTGCTAGCATGTTATATAATTTTCTTATGATAAAGCATATGTAATGTTTTTTTTTTTCTCAAACGCAGCCATATTCCTTTGTTTTCATCGGTTCATAATGCTTTAATGTGCCTAGGGAAATAATTACAACCATTCATAAGAACTAACAATTTTAAATGAGTCCACAGTAGCAAAATGTTGTACTTCAAACACCAGCACAAAGCTGTCAAGAGTTTCATCAATTAATTAAGACGTAGTAAGCTAACTCTTACATACAGCTTCTTCCGATCGAATTCTATGCTAGGAATCCAGTGGAAGAATAGCTTTGATTCTTCCCTAAAATGTTTGTTTGAACAACTTATGTTGGATTGTCTTTGCAAAGAATCGCTATGGGTATGCCACCACCAGACCAATGTTTAAAGTGTAAAACTATGTCGGATGAGGTTTTGAACCCTTGATTTCTAATAAGAGGGTTTGATACATCACCACCAGACCAATGTTTAAGATATAAAGGTGTTAGCTAACCTGGCTGGTAAAAACTTTGACAGTATATCACAAGATCCTGGGCGCGAAGCCCATCTTTGTCACTTATCCTCTGTAAAAAAAAATTTATAGCAGCATATGAAATGTATGGGTAATTTCATACAGAAAACTTCATAAGAAAAATTGAGTAGGCTAACATAGTATTTAAGCTTCATGATTTGCTATACGAACTATGATAGGCTTGGTACAGAAAATGATGGTTATTTCCTACTTATGGCTATGATTTATCCCTGAAGTTTATTCTGTGCATTTAGATTATTCTTTGTCATTCATATAGAGAACTGTGTTTTGGTATTATTCATCATTTTTACTAACTTTCAGAAATTTGTAATGCAGCAACAACATTTTAGATTCATTTACTGTATCGAGCACTTGGTTGAAGAAAGTCAATACACCAACTGGGAAGCTTGTTTCCAACAGACTGGCTTTGGTTCAAAACCTGTCATTGATTGCTATGACAGTGGATATGGGGTTGAGGTCAGTTTGCATTATGTTTCTCGTTAGTGTTCTTTCTCAAAAATCTCAGCAACTATTCACAATCAGTCCTGCTTAAAAAATGTTAAAAATTTAAAAATCAGTACTCACATGTGAACTGGTCATATTTAGACAAATATACACAAAAACCAGGACTACCATTCTAACAAATTGTTATGGATGATACAGTTTTTTTTTTTCTCGTCATTTCTCTTGTTCTCAAAATTTTGACAAGGTTGTGGTTATCATGATCTCTTTCAGTACCTGTCTTTTTAACTTTAAGAGGTATCAATACCTTCAGGACTACGAGCTAGAAGAAATTAATGCTTCAAAGAACTAGACATTTTCATAGACCATATATGCATTGTCCTTTTAGATATGAAGCATAGAAGATTGGTTTTGGGTAAAACTACTTGTGAGTTTGAGTGTGTGATTTTTCCCATTGGTTGGACATGTATTCTCTCATTAAAAAAAGTGCACACTTGTCTTTGGCTCTTTAACCTCATATGGACATCGTTTGTGCTTCCAGAGCTAGCAAATTGATCAAGTGAAAATGCATCCCTTGAGGAATTACAAACTATTTTTGCATAGATTAACTGTAAAATTATTAACCATGTTAAGTTTAACTTCACTATTATGGCTCAACAGGTGATTTATGGTAAGTGCATCTTAGTTCTAGTGGCTTACCACAATTACTGTCATATGACAGATTGATGAGGCTGATACTATGTGCACCAGTACTATTAAGTAATTTGATATGCTTGGAGTTTCTTGCAGCTTGAACTACAATATAAAGCAGAGACAGATGCACTTCAGCCCCCTCACATTTATGTGCCTTGGGTGCTAGTTAACGGACAGCCGCTCTATGAGGTTAGTATGCTAACATTAATACACATAAAAATATGACATGTGCTGCAAATTCACAAATAAAAACACCATTTATTTTGATAAGGATAGGAATAGAGTGCAGTTTTCTTACCTGTAACAGAAAATTTCAAGTCATCTTTTCAACTTTTTTACAACTTCAGCCTTGGAATGCTGGAGATTGGTTGTTGCTTGCAGTGCAACTGGCTCTTGAAGAGAGTACTTTACTGCTGTTGTTTGAAGTTAGAGAACATTGAGTTTGGTTTCTTTTTCACATAGAACGCTTCTTCAGTGTCTCAAAGTAGATAAAAAAAAAGGATGCTGTACAAAGGCAATATGAAAACTGAAGTTTTAAGTTTTAAATTCTTAAATTGCTTATATATGTTCTAATTGCATACTTATCTAACATTTAGTTTATAAATTATATATGCAATAGAGCATATCAATATTTTATGTCACACTTATCTAAGACCTTACTACAAATGCTGGGAATATAAAAGGACCATAGGTTTTGCTTAAGTACCATGGTGGTACTGTCACATGTGGCATCTTGAAGTGGGAATTTTTGTCCATTACAGTCCCTGTCAGCTATAAACTGTTAACATTCTCAAAAGAAAAAGTATAATTTACATTAGTATTGTAAAATTATAATTTTCTCATTGTGTTTTAATTTCTTTTTTTACTCTTTTAGGATTATGAGAATTTCGAGCATTACGTTTGCAAAGCCTATGATGGAGTTCCTCCTAGAGCTTGTGAAGGGCTGCTTCTAAGGACATCCGAGAAGGAAAAACCAAACAAAGAGGAGCCATTTTGCTATATTGATGGAGTGATCAGCTCTTCCGCAGCCGGAAAGAAGCACAAAATGGAGCTACACTACTGACTTAAACCTTCTCAAATGGCTTCTTCTCAGTCTTCCTTCAACAGTAATTGTTCAGTGTAGGATTTATGTCTTAGATTGATAGGCAACCCTTCTAACTAAGGATATTCTCAATGGTAGTAAAAAAATCATATGTAACTGACCCCAAATAATTGGGAAATCACGGTTTGTTGTTATTGTTATTGGTGTTGTAGATCAATGGGCAACCCATGAACAAGGAGCAGCCCGGTTTCTTGTAGCTCAGCAAATCTTGTATGGTGTCTGCAACTATGTTTTGAACCAGCTGCTTACTCAATTACCTGTAAAGGGATGCTAAAGTTTCTCCAAAAGCTCTTTTGGACTTCAGACTGTGCAAGAACATTGATCTCATTCAAAAAGCTTCCTTGCATGTACATAAACTGGATTGTCTTCCTCGTCACATTCCAGCAAACTCCATTCAGCACCCACCATGGTTTCTCTTTTTCTATTGACCCACTGTTAATCGTTTGTCTGTCGCCAAGCATGTCATCTGGAGATGCAGCTGGCAATCATACTTGTGAAGTTGAGTTCCTCCAACTGTGGTGCTATCAAATGGTCCATGCGGTCACTTTCATGAGCTAATACTTCTCATTCATGCTTCGTCTGTAACTGGTGGAGCTGATGATGATGGATTTGG
Organism: Musa itinerans; assembly: GCA_001649415.1. NCBI lineage: Eukaryota > Viridiplantae > Streptophyta > Magnoliopsida > Zingiberales > Musaceae > Musa > Musa itinerans. The sequence continues at coordinate 81,453 of LVTN01000824.1, read as the reverse complement.
CCTTTGTGCTACTCATTATTATCACAGTCTATATAGGACATAATTCGAGCTGATGATGATGGATTTGGCCTTTGGTGCTACTCATTATTATCACAGTCTATATAGGACATAATTCGAGCATCGAATACATATAATTACTCAACATGCTCTGATTTTATCAATTGATGTTTTGCTAAAAACCACTATCATTTTCCACTTGTCGCACATTTATGCATTGACTAGACTATTTAACACTCCTGTTCTTTTCTTGTTTAGCTTATTATAATCATTGTAATTATGTCCCAATTACCCTAAAAAGGGTTAAATTGTGTATGTATGGCTCGAAAATCTAAAATTAAGTTTATCATAGATATCTTTCTATCTCAAACTAAATAATTAACAAAAGTTTCTTGGATGGAAATACTATCTCAAAATTTGTAAGGACCAATAGGTTTGTCCCAAACTAATTTCTTGCAACATGCCATGTCTAGCAACAAGAACTAAAATCCAATGATTCAGTGATCCTATGCGTTTCAACCAACTTTTCTACCCAGAAAACCCCCAAGAGAGATTTGCATGTGAAGTTTCTTCCTCTATTATCCTCCTCTTTGTTTATATTTATGTATATATATATTATAGTTAAATATGATATAAAGATTGTTTTGATAAGATAAATTATAGGAGGTTATTATGGACTAACTATAATATAATAATAATATTATAGTACAGAAAGCATGGATGACATCTAACCACTGTAGTTATTGTCAAACTTAATAAAATATTATTGTATTTATTGGACTTATTGACTTGTTTTAAAAATTCATCACTATGTATAAAATACATTTTAAAAATTTTAGAGTCCAATTAAGTAAAATTATTTTTAAATAAACTCTAATTTTATTTATTTTAATTTTATTTTTTTTTATATCTTACTAATTAATAGGTCAAGTAGAAGAATGTTAGATTATGTGGGTAAGATATATTGTAAATTTAATTAGATTCTTATTACGGTCATCAACAAATAGAAAAGTTTATTTATGGTAGGATTCCTTAGGAGAGACATTGAAAGAATGGATTCTTCTAATTATTTATTCTAGACCCTTTGCTCTTATCTATAAATAGGCATGACTCTATACGAATTAGATATATGTGTGATAACATAATAAGATATAAGATTACAGATTTGTTCTCATATCCTTTTAGTTCTTATTTCATCATTTATAGTAATCCTATGAAAGATAAAAAAAGAGAAGAATGAGAGTCTAGTTCATCTTATAATTATGTGTTGTTATTTTTTACGGATCGAATACGAAATGATTCTCAAATTAGAAAAGATACACACATCAATAGTATTGAAAGGTACATACATCTAATTTTCGATCTATGCTTATTATATTTTAATTTTTGATATTAAAATTTTTATATAATAATAATAATATGCTTATAATTTGATCATCATGAAAGTGCTCCGGACATGATTGCATGTGCATTGTTCCTTTTAGTGTTGATTATCTTTATTGATTGAAGATGTAGGATGAGAAACCATGATTAGGCATCCATAGTGATGATGTCATATGGATAATTAGAAGGTTTCAATCTCCAAATCAACTTTGTAGTTAGGTATAAATTTTAGAGCACCCTAACTGGATATTGAAATTTTTTTTTATCATTTATGAAGGTATTTTTTATTCCACACATTTATACTTCTAATGTTTTGTTTTGTTTTGTTTTTATTTTAATCATAAAAAAGGTGCACCAGAATAATATAAATGTATATAGTTCTAAAAAGAATTATCATATTTCTAAGAATTTGGGAAAACAAGTCGAAGACTCAACCATGACAAAGTCTCACATTGTTTCAAGAGAGTTATTTTTTGGGAACTCATGTTCTAGAGAGAAGAGTTCTCATGGAAGTCACACTTGTCTTTTGTAGGATAGTAATGAGGTGATAACACCAGTTTGCCATCCCCATCATCAACTCTCAATCCCCTTTCATAGTCTGCACAAGGAGATATATAAATATGACTCATTGATCTATTCATTCCTCTCACCAATTTTGCAGTATAGTTTAAATATTCTCTATCACAGTTAGACTCAGTCTTGATAAGAGGCATTGACCTAACCAAATTCTCATTATATATATATATATATATATATATATATTTTTGTATACCATTATATATATATATTATATATATATATATATATATATACCTATATTATTTATTTGTGCTTGAAACTTAGAACTTGTCTTGCATTACCACCTAATGGGTGATGTGGATGGGAAGGCTTCAATTCTTCTTGTTTGAGGAGTTCATACTGGGGAAATTAGTAGTAAGCAAATGAGCTCTATGATCAACTTCTTGTAGTCATCAACATCAACATCAAATGAGCTTTCTGGAGGCTTGAGAGAAGAAGTATAAGGATGATATCATGTGAAAGTGATGTTAAATATGAATAAAATCACAGCAATATATGCAGATGAACTAACCCTTCCTTTTGCTTAGCTTATCAAATATAAACTGCACATGACTGTTCCTACTTGCAGCATTTGTAATTAAACCTAATCCTTACTTGTCAAGAAAATGAGATTAAAAAAAATTCTGAACTAGTCAGTGAGGAAGAAACAGTCTGAGGCTAAATCGAATCGGACTGGTTCGTATATCGATCGACTATCGAACTGATAAATACTAATCGAATCGTGCGATATAACCAACCTTGTTAAGAGAATAGATGGAGCTGAAGATTAGTATCAAAAACTTCCACTATATCTGTGTATATGAGAAAGAAAAATAACCTTTCAGTATTTTATATGATAGAAAAATAACAGCTGCTGCTACTTCAAAATCCAACATTTATCCCTCAATTTTAGATTTCTGCTACATGAATCCACTGTCAACCATTGATAGTTCATAAACTAATAATGCATAAATGGTTCAAAATGCTAGTTGAAGTAGGCACATAAAATAATTGACTCACAAATCCCATTCAAATTAACTTGAGGTGAAAAGTTGATTCAACTTTTCTTCATGCATACTCTTCTTTTTTTTAATTTTAGGCAACTTAACGAATATATTCTATTATCAACTCATAGAAAAAGGAGCCTTAATTATTAAGGTAAAGGGTGAAAGCTTCGACGAGCATTAGCACTGACACCAACGAATAAATAATTCACATCAAATTGAGAATCTTAAAAAGAATTTAATAGAATTCATGGCAGACAGTTCCAACAGCTCAAATGTCACATTACTATCATATATAAATACATCAAAGATGGAAAATATTCTCTAATGATTTGATCTCGAAAAATATTTCCTAATAATTCAATTTAGGTTTTTCTCACAAATAAAAGAATAAAAAATTTCTCTTTCTAACTTGATACTTAGTTTCTTTATTTTTCTTCCATTTCAACTTGATACCCATTAGGTTTCATCTTAGTTTTTTGTTTTTTTAATTTATCGTATATATTTAAGGCGAATTCATGAAAACAAAAAATTCTCTTTAGGTTTTCTCTGCGAAACATCCATTTTCAGAATTTTCAAACAACATTTCTTTTTTAATATAATACTTTGAACACTATATTGTCGGTCTAAGGAGAATCGGTCTAATTATAATATTTTTAGTAATATCAGAAAAATACTATAATGTAATATAATATTTTTTACAGAGTTTATTTTACACTATTTTCTATGCACTGTATTGTAATACAGTGTTTTTATTTTTAGTAATACTAAAAAATATTATAAGATAATATAAAAATATTATAACTGAAAAAGAAAAAAAAAATTAGATGATTGAGAGTATTTCAGATATAAAATAAAAAAAATTAAAAGTTCTCAAAATAAGAATGTTTTTAGAGATAAATAAATAAAAAATATATATATATTTTTAGAAATTCGCTCATATATTTATTTATATGAGAAAATAAAATCGAATGGAAACTAGTCATCATCTCTCCATCCATCACAACATAACCAATCAAAAATTGTAGCTTGGAAATGGATATTATAATTATATAAACTAAAATAAAATAAAGGCCATAAGTAAGACTGACCGAGTACATTCAACTCCGTCATTTCCCAGAAGCTTACCGACCGTTATATGAGATGACACAGCGGACGGCTCCGTCAACTAGAATTCGTTCAGTGGTGAGAGGAACCAATCAAACCTCTTGCTGACGTGCTTCCAAAGCGGAATATGGAGAGGACATTTCGTCGTCGTCGCCACCGTTGCTCCAATTCCGCGTGCCGCCTCGCCTTCCCCTTATACGCCTCCGAAGTCATCCCCTTTCCCCTTCGTTGACTTGCTTTCTTGCTTGTTCTCAGCGGCAGTTCTTGGATTCTGATCGGGAAGAGAAGGGTTCGGGTTGGTATCCGGTGGAGAGGAGGATAAAGAAGTGATCTTTCGACTGGAGTTCTTCCTGTATTTTGTTGTTTCTCGTTCTTGATTCCTGAATCTGGTTGGGAGAGTCGGTAGGGTTGGTTTGGTGAAGGAAGATGGACAAGTGGATGCTCTGCGTGATCTTGCTGTGGGTTTCTCTGGCGTCAGGCGCGTCTCTTAATGAAGAAGGTATGTATCTTTACTGGTGATTTGGTTCTGAGGTCGGCCGATGGTTGGGCTGGGGTTTGCTTACGAATTATTTCGATCGATGTGTTGATCCTTGGTTCGTGTAGGGAGGGCTCTTTTGGCGTTCAAAGAGAGGGTAGAGGTCGATCCCTATGGTGCTCTGTCGAATTGGGACGAGGCCGCTGGCAATCCTTGCTTGTGGTTTGGCGTGGAGTGCTCCGATGATGGAAAAGTCGTGGTCTTGTAAGTGATCGAAATGTGTTGAAAGAAAACCCCTCTCTTTTAACTGTCAATTGATGCTAGTTCGTATGCAATACATCTTTTTTCCTCAATTTTGTTGATCCCATGGGGGCGGATTTGTATTAAATCCACACCGTAAGTTCATTCTGGACTTGTGTAGCCATTATATCACTAGTTCTTATCATGTGATTGTTCATTCGTAAGGCCAACTGGATAACTTAATAGTGATCTTTGACACTTTTCATCTTACCACAAATATACTTGATGTCGTCTGATCCGAGGACTATTGGTTGCAATGATCTTATTTTTATTAACACTGCCGCCTTGATTTCTTTTAGATTCTTTTGTTGTAATTTGTAATTGGTCATTTAGCTTGATGTATTCTGAAGAAAGTATTATTCTTGTAGGAAGCTGAATGATCTTTGTCTTAAAGGGACACTCACGCCTGATATCGGGAAACTAATCGATGTCAGATCTATGTAAGTGTTTCACAGAACTTTCTCGCCTGTAGATTGTCCATGCAATTTTTATCTCTTCCTCTTTTTTTTTTCTCTCTCCATAACCTTTGAGATAATCTTCCCGATTGTTTCTTGTCGAACATCAATGTGACTCGGAATTTAATGCTTTATTGTCTTGGAATATTATATCTAAAAAAAATAGGAAAGCCCAACGCATGAGATTTTCGTCAATGCAGGATCTAGGAGGGTCAATATAAGCAGCTTTACCATTATATATTGGAAAATTACTTCTGTGTCTCAAATGAGTAATTTTAGGCCATTATTTAACTAGTGAGCTATAGGGTTCCAAGGAGGGTGAGCTTTGGCAAAGAACCTAGTAGTGTTCAGCTTGTCGAGTGAGACATCCTATCCATCAATATATTCCTAATTGGAGCATCACAATTTCTCCTATTTAATAGCTTAATCCTATTGCTCTCTTCAGGGCATGACTATCCCAAGGTACACTTTTTTAATGTTCATTAGGTATAAAGGTTTCTTTAATGCATTTTAGCATGACTCAATTAGCCTACTAGTCCAATAATTTATAAGGAATCAACTTTTCCAAAAATACATAGACCCAATTTATTAGTAATAAATTAAAATTTCCCCTTAAGTTAAGATGATGATGTTATGATATTTCATTTCTTTTCAGTGTTGTTCTTACACATCTATTATCATGTAGCTTTTTGCATAATAATTCCTTTTCTGGAGTCATTCCTGGGGAGATTGGGAGATTACAGAAGCTGGAGTTGTTGGACTTGGGGTGCAATAACCTCAGTGGACCACTGCCGTCTGAACTTGAAAATATTTTATCCCTACAAGTCCTGTAAGTACAAGAAATAGAATAAGTTTCATGTAAATTTTCGATTCCCTATAGTGAGATTTCCCTCATTATCATGGTAAACTTGCAGTGTACTCAGAAACAACAGATTTGCTTATAGCCAATCACCAGAACTATATGATCCCAATGATGAAGAGATGCTATCATCAAACAGGCAACTTGTTAAAAGGTAAGGATGCTCAACCACAGAAATTTAATACTTTTTTTATGGCAAAGAAAATATTTAAATTCTTCTAATTGTCATATTAAGTCATTGTTTTATGGTTGCTACCGAGCAGGCATAATTTTGATAATGCCTTAGCACATATTTTCGTTCACTGAATAATGCCAACAAGCTGCAGCTAATTTGGCATCACTCTCATTTTACCTGACAATTGAAAATGATAATTAACTTCAGCCCTTGTCATTCAAGAGCAAGTTGTTTATCTTATATAGTGGGGTCCCTGATGCCCATATGTGCTGGCTATATCTTCAAATCGTTTGGCCATTGGCTAATGAATTATTCTCCAATTTCTGAAATGCCCATCAATGGAGATTGCATTCTAGGAGCCATGATTACACACAAAACCATTGTTGATTTTGTGGTATTAGGTGGTCTAATATATCTTATTTATCAGGATTCTGCAATGCATCATCTGTAGGTGAGTTTTGAAATTAATAATGACCATGATACTCCTAATCAGTGACTGTTTCAGAACTTCTATAACTTTCCCCAATTTATTAGGACCAAATAATGATATTCCTTCTCAACTAATCTAATGTATTCCTAGAAGGCAATACACTTTTCTGAGTGCATCAGAAGTTTCAGATATCTGAAACTTACACAAGAAATTATAATACTCTCATACACCTGATTTCTAGCTGAGTTCTTGTAGTTACTGCACTTATTGAGAATTAAAGCATGCTCCACAAGGCTTTAGACCTTGTATAAATAGTTGCTGAAATCAGGCCATCTTCTATGTCATATTTTTTAGAGTTTCTTTGTCAATGCCAGTATAAACAGGTGACAAGAATTTCGTTGCTCTTTCATGGTATTTTCTATCAGCATTTGCAATATCTGACATACACATCTTGTACATGGTGTAAGAGATGATTGGTTTTAGCTAAGTGGTTGACATGATGAAAAAGGCAAGAAATTAGAAAAGAAAATGTTTATAACTTTGACCTTTTGTAGTTAATTTTCATCTTGGTGCCAGTGTGTGTTAGTGCATGGAGTTGGCTAGCAATGAATCGGCATGTCTGATATAGCAATTCTTGACTAAAAAATCGATGTACTTAAGATGAGAATCTTGAGATGGACGAACAACTTTACTAGGCAGATGAAGTTAGAATGGTTGTGTTGATAGAAAGTTCGAGATAGCACCAATAAGATTCATAGAAGTAAAATATTGGTATAGCTCAGAATACAGGCAGGATATCTTAAGTTAGTTTCGGTTGGGAGTCTGACAAGGGAAGAGTTTAACCAAACAAGACCTGGACCAAGCAGTGAGAAAAGGACAATGGTAGCTCCTTTCGTCCTTAGATACAACCGAAATGGTGTAAAAGGATTCCTACAATAGGACTTCATCATCTGATGTCTTTTCTATTCAATGGTGATTCGATGTTATAGTCTTTGGAAGCCTCTTAATTGTAGCCGGTTATCATGTTATAGAAGCTGGAGAGAAAATTGCTTTTGTTATTATTTCTGCATAAAGAATGAGGTTGTGTTAAAATCAAGCTGAATTTGAGAAAGATTTTGCTATAATTTGCCTTTATATACAGGCTTTATGAAATTTCACTTTATTTGTTATAGGAAAGTTGAAAATGCAACCATCAGGAGACTTCTCCAAAGCAATGGCAATCCATCTCCTTCAGATGCCAATGGTTTAAATTCAAAGAGGAATCAGGCACCATCACCATCACCATCACCATCACCATCACCATCACCATCACCTTCATCAACTTCTCCAAGTAACACTAAAAGCAGCAGCCCCTCAGCTGTGCCTTCACCACCTGCAACCAGAGAATTGCCAGAAACCCATGACGTACCTTCCAAAAAATGGGTTATTTTTCTGACAGTTGGAGTTCTGCTTATTGTTGTTGCTTTATCTGCTGCATATGTCCTTCGTTATCTAACCCAAAAGTCTGTCACCGTAATGCCTTGGACGACTGGCTTAAGTGGGCAATTGCAGAAAGCATTCGTTACAGGTAAGTTTACCTTTTGATGTTATAAACATTTCTTGCAAGTGATTTTTGGCACTCATGATTACATGCATCGATAGCAGGTGTGCCGTCGCTGCGACGATTGGAACTTGAAACAGCATGCGAGCAGTTCAGCAACATAATTGGTTCTTTATCTAATTGCTCATTGTACAAAGGGACACTTTCAAGTGGAGTTGAAATAGCAGTGACATCTACCATTGTTACGTCAGCTGTAGAATGGTCAGAAGAATATGAAGCTCATTTCAAGAATCAGGTATGTATGCTGGAATCCTTACATTCCTGCCGACAGTTGCTTTGCTTGGTACATGGTCTCAGTCCTGTGATGTTGATTTTTGTTTCCAGATCTCTACATTGTCCAAAGTGAATCACAAGAACTTCATGAACCTCCTTGGCTATTGTGAGGAAGAAGAGCCTTTTACTAGGATGATGGTGTTTGAATATGCTCCAAACGGGACACTTTTTGAACATTTGCACAGTGAGTATCTAAGTTTACCGATTTGAATGGAATTAATGATGAAAATTACCAATCACTTAAAGTAGTATCATGCAATGTTGTATAAACTTTGGGATGATAAACTTTGTACTACATGCATGATAGGAGAATCGTTAGAAAGGTAATAAAGGTCCTTGGATTGAGAATGTGATGATTCTTAAACAAGAAATTTATATAGTAATTTTTGTAGCAATCATAAATTTTTGAGCCTCTGTTAACCTGGTTCCTTGGAGTTCTTTGATGTGTCATTTTTTTCCCCCTTCTGATTGAATTGGAACTGGCAAATTTTTACAGTCAAAGAAGCAGAACAGTTGGATTGGCCTGCGCGGATGCGCATAACCATGGGGATAGCTTATTGTCTAGAGCACATGGAGCAGCTCAATCCTCCTCTTGTTCTTGGAAACCTGAGCTCTTCATCCATCTATCTAACTGAAGACTATGCAGCTAAGATTTCACATCTCGAATTCTGGAACGAGGGTAAGGAAGCAAGGGCAGAATCTGAAAGCTCAAACCAGGAGAGTATTGTTTACAAGTTTGGGATTCTTCTACTGGAAATCATCTCTGGAAGGCTTCCCTTCTCCGAAGATGATGGCCTGCTTGTGCTCTGGGCTTCGAGCTATTTGAACAGGAAAAGGCCCTTGATGGACATGGTCGACCGGACTCTCAATTCAGTCCGAGAGGAAGATATTACTGAACTTGCTGATGTGATAGTGTCCTGCATAGATGCAGCACCAGAGAAGCGCCCAACGATGGCCCAAGTTGCTGGACGAATGAGGATGATTACAGCTATTCAATCGGAGGAAGCTTCTCCAAGATTATCACCATTGTGGTGGGCAGAACTCGAAATTATTTCTCAGTAGAATAGCTGGAGATGAGAGTTGGCAAAGGCTAAATAGCAATTTTCTTTCCTTTGTTCTCTTGTAAAAGCATTATCCTACTATGACAGTGGGGATGTAAAGTGCATGGTTTGATACAGAGCATGTTTTCTTTTTCTGATAAAAGAGCATGTGACCTTATGCTCTTAGTTCTGTTTGTTGGGAGAAAGTAAGAAATAGTGGAGATACTGTGAAGCCTAAAAGTCTGAAAAATGTAGATATTACTATCATTTTCTCAGTGCACACATGATAAAAACTTAGTCATTTTCACAATATTTTTTGTCTGATTTGTTTTATTAATTTTAGTTATTGTCAATGTAATAGTTTCTTGCTCAGTTTAGCAAATTCGTTGAAGTGGCAGGATGGGCAACCGAGGACAAAATGAAGATTCCAATTATTTGTTAGGGAATTAAAGTTTCGTCTTCAAAGGTCTTCAAAGTGATTACAAATGGTTTTTATATACAATTTTGCAGTCATTGTTCTGCACTTGTAACCTAGACACATGGAAAACAGGGATCATCCGCTCATCCATTGTTGTGTGGAGTCAACCACACAAGCCTTGCTTGAAGGTATCATGGTGTTGACAAAGGGCAGCAGGCAATTCATACGTAACACGTTGAAGGGATAGACGATTCAAAACTTGCAACTCTTTTGTGGTATTAATCAACCTTCATTGATTGATGGTATCAATCAACCACACAAGCCTTGCAACTCTTTTGTGGCAGGCAAACGTGATGGAACTACTCGAGCACCTCAAATGAAGTCTCTTGCTTGCATGAAGGTATCATGATGTTGACAAAGGGCAGCAGGCAATTCATACATTCACATGATGAGGGTATAGATGGAATCAGATCAGGTTGTGACCTAGACACTTGGAACTAATAAGAACCATAAATCATAAAAGGAATAGATGGAATCAAGTCATGTATGAATTGCCATTCCTTGCGGCAATTCATTAATTACACATAAACGGGCTAAAGGAGAAAGATAGAACCCACGTTTCTCACTACAACTAGAAATTTAAATGCCATGCGATGAAAAGATTCATCGTACTAGGATAACATACGATGCCTGCGACTTAATATATTCAGTAGACTAGAATAAATTTAAATTTATTCAGTAGACTTGAATAAAACATGAATGTGAAGTTCTGTCGGTATATGGATAGATGCAAGTGATTTAATATCAAATAAAGAAATAAGGATGCTTATCAAAGTAATTACCTAAAATATTTGAGAAAGAAAAATGGAAAGTACCGAAGAATGTACCAGTGCAGACAAAGATTTACCTTTGGCAGCAGCAGATACCCAAAGAGTTCCTTGCGATTAGTAAAATCCACATGTAAGTAATCAACAATAGGAAGAAAAATAATAGTTGTAACAGCAGGATAAAAGTTGGAAGTGCCATGGGATGAGACCTTGACCTTGCTTGATGAGAGACGCACACACACACAATAATCTTAACTTTCAATATCTAATCAGGTCATTTTAACTAATTAAAAAAAAAAAAACAGTAGTTGTTTTGCTCAAACACTAAATGACCCTTATACATCATAAGCACCACTCTCTCACACAGTACGGTGACCATACAAAAGCCCTAGGCTCTGGCCTCACTGGCAATCAATCACTGCTAGCAAAAGAATATGAAATGTATAACATATCAGCATCAACAAGACTGGAGTCTCCAATCGATTTGATGAACCGTTGCAACATTAACAACATGCATTGCATGTTGTCCCAATAACAAAATTCCTCAGTAACTTCCCATCGGAGGCATTCCAAATGGTGGCATCGGAGGCATTCCCATGCCAGGCATTGGTGGAGGAACTGCATAAGGTCCACCCATGTTTGGCGCTCCCATACCAGGCGGAGCTGGTAAAGCAAGAGGCAACAACTGTGCATACATATTCTACAGACAAACAAAAAAAAAGTCTCAACATTTTTATTGTTATGGAACAGGAAAATTTACACATCCTGGAATAACCGCAGAGAATCTATATACCTGCTGTGTAACCAAATCCTTTTCTTCCTTTTCTTTGGTTTTCACTTCATTCTGTGCTTCAATTCTATATTTTACAAGCTCATCAACTTTGCTAGTGTACTCACGAATAAACTGCACAAACACAGCATTTACAGGAGTATATTTTTTAATAATAATCATAATCAACAAAACAAAAACAAAAAAACTGAAATCACAAAGAAATACGATGGCACCTGCAAGAGGTATGGGAATGCAAAGTCAATTATATTGTTCATCCAGGCAAGTTCAAGGGCAACATCAGGACGGATCAAGTCATAACAAATGAAGAGACACGATGCAAAGCATTCCTTCTTTCCCTGCAATGCATATCCCATAAATTCATTAAATTTAACTCTGGTAGTTAAAGCATGAACAGATTGACTATTAATAAATACTACATTGAGGGGTCGTACAAAAATTGGCCTGATCAAATTTTGCTTCCTTTGAATTTTGCAAATGCAAACTGTCTAAAAGCTGCCTGAAGGTGAAAAACATTATGGCAATCTATAGAAATAAAATCCATGTATTATTTTAATTATTTATAGCCTATAATCTTGCTCATATCACCTTTACAACTATCCACACATGTTATCTATTGGTTCACCTTATGCTGTATCAGATATACACGAGGAATTATTGTTTAGAGTTAATAGCGTCTAAGGAATCATAGAATGAGATACCGCTTAGTTGGCAACAAATCATTCAGCATCTACATGATTTTCATAGTTTGCTGCATGATACAAACATTAAGTTTTCTGTACAATTTTAGTGTGTTGTCACTCAAAATTATTTGATGCCACTCTAGACAAGATAATGAAAAACGTATGTCACAGGTTCAGTGATCGGAACAGAGTACCACACCCATTTTGGGATGCTATTATTGTTGTTGAATTTTGAAACTCAATCATCATAAGTTATCAACTGTCACTTTGTGATGCTTAACATAATAATTTGATATATCACTTCCAATAACCAAGACAAACAATTTCACAACATTACACAATAGCTTAAGATTCTTAACCACTAAAGATCGGAAATTATGCACTAGCTTTATGAATTGATTAGCACAAACAAATATACATCTATCATTATTTAATGCAAAGCATAAGTTACAACAATTGAATCATACTTCCAAACCAAGCATAAAAGGGAAAAAAAAAGTTGAACCACTGAAGCATTTTATATGGAGTAAGAAGCATATAGAAAAAAAAACCTAAGTTCCTTTTCCAGGATAACTCAAAAGATAAAAAAATATGGTATCATTACTAGTTTGCAACCATTTTTTCAAATATCAAACTATTCTTCAGAGATTTCTACCTGAAAACATGTATTTATAAGTAATCAGTATGACACATCAAGACCTTTACCTGTTCGATAAAATAAACAAGCAATTCTTCTGAAAGTTCACGGTCACCAGACTGCGAACACGTCTCCATTGCATCTTTGTAAAGGTTGTCCTTCTTGGATAGTGCAATGGACTGCTTCCATCTCCCAGCTTTCTTATAGATATATGCAGCAATCCTCCGCATCTCAAGAAGCTCGTGTTTTTCAATCTAACGAAACAAGACACTCATAAGGAGAATATCCATAACTATTTAATGAAATAATATCTATAACAACTTTACCCTCTGTGCAAGGCCTATCTGATCAAAGTTATCGTGCAAATCAACTGATTCACGCAATCTATCATAGTCTTCCTCCTCTACATAAATTTCATTTAGTGCTTCATTAACAGCAGCTACGTTGTTACTTTGAACTGCAACCATATATGGCTTCACAAGATGCAAGTAACCAGCCTGAAACAAGAAAGTGTTAGAAATCTGAAACACATCTAACCTTATACAAACAGAAAAACTGCATTTCCAGTAAAAACAAAACCACCTTGTTTGCTTTTTTCATGAAAGAACTAAAAAAATAAGGTGAACTCACATAAAAATTTGTAAGAACAATTTTTCACCTTTCTCATGATATCTACTACACGTGTGTGGTCCACACGAAGTGCAAGCACGTGTAAAACATCATTGATGAGGTCAGGATGTTCTTGTAAGTAGAAATGAACAGACTTGTAATAGAGCTCCACATTTGCAACTTTGACTACAACATCTTTGAACTGCATATGATCCCATGCATCTGGAGAATGGTTCATGATAGTTGTGGCAGCATTGTCAAATTCATCATACTGTATATATAGATAGGTTAGTTCTTTCCAATGTTGTTGCTCATCACAAACACGAATAAGCTTGGGAATGTTCAAGCGGGTTGAGAAAAGTTTAATGTGCTCCATAAGTTTCTCTGATCTGTATCTAGCATATAGGACTCCCAACTCTGTAAAGATGCCCATGTGTGCACGTTCCAAGCCAAGGCCACTCTCCATGAGAGAGATTAACTCATTGAAGCAACCTCTGTTCTGATAGTAATCACTAACCTCTTCCAGGTCATCCACCTAAAAGTCAACAGATAACATACAATTAAAACCAGAATATGCAGCATTCTAAATGGCCTAGTAAAAACAATAGATAGGGAAATTGTTCCTTCATATGATAAAAGCATTACCTGGATAATAATATTCAGACCACATATTTGTGCCAAGCGGAACTCCTCAGCATTCACACAAGCAAAACAAACTTCCTTCCATGTCTTTGAGCTATTTGCTTTGCGAGCTGCATCAACAGCACCCTGGAACTGCTTCAGTTTAACGAGTGTACAAGCCAGTTTTGCCCAGTTTGAAATAAAAGCAAATATAATCTTAGCAGCTTCGTAAAGAGCATCATCAAATAAACGGTCGCCAACATTTTGAAGATTAGCAACATTTGGCATGAGAATGAACTCTTCTATTTCACCTAGCCTATCAATCTTAGCATATGCAAATATCAGTTCACCATCCACTTTGGCTCTTTAACCTTTTGCCTCACCATCAACAAGTACTTCACCAGGTCATGGTATACATTAGCATCTTCAGCAGCCCGAATAACATCGAGGAACTGGGTTTCATCATCAGCACGAATGAATGATTCAATTGCATCACTTACTAACCCTTCCCGCAATTGAGCTTTTGCAACCTGGCTCCACACAGCATCTTCCTCAACACGGAAAGCAAACTCTACAGCTCGCTCTATGCTTTGGATATTATCCAGGAGGACATTTACTGCCTGAACATTTAAGTTAAATTTCTTGAATATGGCAAAGGCTTCCTCGTAAAGTTGTGCTTCAACTGCCACCTCACCAACTGCTGGACCATCAAAATTGTCTAATCTATTAATGTAATCCATGACCCTTGGTGGATCTGCTTTAATAGCTGTCAAAATCAGCAGGTTTTGCAGATTGAAGTTCCCACTGAAGGCAGAGTTCTGTAGCACAATCTTCTCAAGTAATTCAATAAGTTCATGTGGAAGATCAGCACTCATGAAAGCTTTGACAGCTGCAGAGACTTGCTCTGGGCTCTTGCTCTCAGGCAATGCGGTAGAAACAACTTGATCAATAAGTTGCCTTCTGTATTCATTTTCAGGTTGAAGAACTGTCTCCCATAGATCAGCATCCATCCTTTCAACGACATATCTATCACCAAAGAAGACACATAAAGGTGAATAGTGATGTCAAGAAAAAAAGCCTCTTAACATATTTAACTTCATACAAACTCCAAGGGCACACCTGGCTTGCAGTTTGAACAAGGAATTTTTGTTGGTAACATTGATAAGTTCATCATCACATTGACCTCGTCTATATGCAACAACTGCAAGAGTAGGGTCCCGTTTTTCACAATATTTACCAACAACACGTGAATCATAGTATGGGTTAGTAGTTAGAAAATGCTCTGGATTGTTGTTGCTGTCTATGATAATTTTTCCAAGAGCATTATGGACATGAACATCTTGACTACCCTCACTAACAAGATGTTCCAAAAATTGTGTGAGCAGTCGTAGCCGATTCCTGTTTTATATAAAGAATTAGACGTAGAACCCATTAGATCAAGGAGATTGTTTTCAAGGGTACGATAAGATGCAATGCTACGTACCTCTTCTCACATTCATCCACAAGAGGCTCGACTGGCAGGAGAGAACGGACAGAAAGAATCAGACCCTTAATAAAATCTTCAGGACATTCATCATCCAGCAGCTGCCCAACTACCAAAGGAGCGTTTCCTGGGTTTACCTATTAATACAACCCAGAGAACCAACATTAGCTACTTTAATTATTTTTGAAAAATGAACTGAATTATCCAAAACTCCAACAGTCAAATTTGACCTGGATTCTTCAATACAATGGATGTTAGTTTATTACTGCAGCAGACAAAACTAGCACCCAGTTAAAAGAAAATCTTACTTTCTGAACGTAGCCTTCAATGTAACGGAGCATGTTGTTCGTATATAAATAGTGAGTCAAATCTGGAACAAAACCAAACCGGTCACAAACATTGATCAAGGGCCTTGCATCTGGAAGTTTGGCTTCCATCAGAAAATTCTTTGTTTTCTCAGGGTCATAGAAGTTAGATTCTCTTGTTACACGCTCAACTTCTTTTAACTGTCCAGTTTTTGCTGCTGCCTCGATATACTTGAAGTGTATGTCTGGATCTTCACTGTTTTAATCCAGCAAAAAGAAGAAAAAAAAGAGATCAGCATTCTTGCCATGTTTGCAAAGCACCAATCCTTAACTATCTAGTCTGAGAAAATACCTGGAGCTTAAATAAGAACCCAAGAAGAAGTAAAGACCTTCATAGGACTTAAATTGCTCAAACAATTTTATGCAGGCATCCACACCTAACTGCTCAGAATATTCTTTTGCAGTCTGCAAAAAAGATATATGTCATAAACCTGCACAAAGTCATCTCAAAAAACTTCCAGAATAAGAGAAGAAAAGTTACCTGCACAATTATCTGAAGGTTGCCTCTCAAATTGACCATTAAAAGGTCCTTCATGCACTCTAGTGCCCACTCTGTGGAAAGTGTCCCAAAGAACTCAACAAGCGCCTGTAGTGAGGTAGTTCTGATTTAATATTTAGTTTACTATCTATATAATTGGATGAAATGATGTAACTAAGGTACCTGTGGTTCAATGGCATGAGTATTCACAATGACACGTTTTATATCAGGCAACTCCGAATAATGCTGTGGCATCAGATACAATTGATTAATAATTTGAAACATGGAAAACTTGCCTCCAAATAATATCTACAAAGGATACTACCTGAAGGGCTCGCACATATAAGCCAGCTTTTTCACAAAGCTGAGCAATCCGAGGACGATCATAGTGACTGAACATTCCATTAGCCAATATAGCATCTGCAACATTTGGATATGTCACCAAATTGATCTCTAAAACCTGCAATAATTTAGAAAGGTCAAAAAGTGACCAAGAATATAAGAAAGAAAACCTTACATGCCTTAACTTTGAGAAAAGCTTACCTTGGTTTGAAGAAAAGCATGCTCAGGCAGATTTGGCTTCAAGACATCTAACAAGAAAGCTGTTGCCTCTCGAATCAGATTTCTCTACCAAATCATAACCATGAAAAATCAGGAAGTCATTTAGCAACTTTAAGATTTACTTAAGGGAAAAGTCAACAACAAAACTAGACAATCAGAGTACTGCAACTCCATTACTTATATTTCAAATATATGAAACTTTTGCATTTATTATCACCTTCCTTAAACACCATGTACAGAGAGAGAATTTAAACCTGAAGAAAGAGATCAGTGATTGTATTGTAATCCACTGGACAACCTCCCTCCATTTGTGACATCATAAGAGCAAAATTAACTGCTCCCTGAAAAAAATATTGTAAAAGAAATCGGATGGATTTTCAAAAAAAATTAACTGCTCCCAAAAAGTTTAAGAAAAAGAAGACTAAACAGATGGATTTTCAAAGTCTAAAAGAAATCTCACATTGTAAACGGTGAAGCAACTTCTAAAATAAATGATGAATCATTCAAAATGTTGCAGTTACATACCACATCATAGGGTCCATCAGACCTATATATGCAATTTACCTAGACAGCCTCATGTCACTATGAACATACTCTTACCTGAGGATCTGACCTCAGAATTGTCTGCAGAAGGAAAAGATAATCTGGTGTGTAGCCAACCTGCAATTAAGAACAATATTATATTCTTCTGAAACATATATCTAGGTCAAAATATAACTGTGTGAGGTTGATGCATCTTCTGATGGAGCAGGATGCACCAGGGTGACATTCAGTCGGGAATAAATATACTGGTAGTTTAAGTGAATATCTTCTAGAACAATTTGGGGGAAAAAAAAGTAACCTGCTTTGAGTAAATAAGAATCTTGTCAAATTCCCTTCGTTCAGCAAAAGCAGCAACAACTTTTGGTGTAGCCCTTGCTTTTATATAGATTTTCAGTGCAAGATCATTGTCTACAGTCTAAAAAAAACACAATAATCAATGCTCAAAATAACAGGCTTCTATTCGCTGATATGTACTGAATGACGAAGTACATTCTAATAGTGACAAATATTAGCTGTTTTAATTATGTCTATGATAGCTCTGAAGTGATTACATGAGTCAGGTATGCCACTTACCTTGACAAGATCCCCAAGTTCTTCACTGCACTCGAGTTTGTCTTCAGCTAACCAGTTCTCTAGTAGGTTCTTTTTGTTCTGGTTGACAACAAGACGAGATAACTCTATAGATTCAAAAGCATTAAGTTTTCCTCTTGTTAACAATGTTCCAAAATACTGCAACAGTGGTGGTGTCTGCCCAGCTTGCACTGGAACACTCTGCAACATAAGAGATACCAAAATAGATGTTGAGAGAAATATAAAAAATATAAGGAAAATTGGACATATAATCTTTCTTTTTTCTTTTTTATTTTTTCTTTTTTCTTATTCAAAGATACAGTGTATATCAATGAACTATCAGACGATATTCAGTGTAAAAACCTTTCGCAACTCCAAATCATGCATTTCTATAATGACAAAGCAGCATGAGCTCCAAGTATGCTGGAAGAAGCAAAAATAAATGACACCAATATAATCTACATTACCTGAAACTTTGCAACAGTCTCTGGAGTTCGAAGAATGCCTTGTGGAGATTCCGCAGCAAGTTCAGCGGCCTCCTTATATTTCGTCTGGGAAAATAGTTCTTGGAACCTCTGCACAACCTAGAGAGACAAAAAATGTAAATGATAAGAAAATCTCTTAATTAAGTTCTCAAATAGCACTGGTAAAAGAAAATTGCGATAAATATAAAATCAAAGACAATGTTTGTTCTAATGATTTCTCACTTCAATATAAAACACAAGAAAAACAATGTCACTGTACCTATTAATGACTGATATAACTGAGGAAGTGTATGCAATTCTTCCCATACATAGGGAGCTACTATCAGCATAAAACTTTCTTCCCCATGTAAATTATTGATAGAACACCAAAGAGAAAGCAGAAAATTGGCAAAAGGAAAGTATTATTCATCTTATTCTTAAGGTTTATAATATACTCGAAGACAGGTATTATCAATTTGACCATGGACCAATACACGGACTAGGCGATTTCATTGGCTCCCGATTCATACTGCTGCATCGCCTGGTGGTACACTACAGTGATTTAAATAGGCGCTCGAGCGCTCGGGCGAGGCGAGGCCCAAGCACCTCGTGTGCACACCAGGTGGCACGCTTCAATGAGGTGCTCGCCTGAACGCATGCGTTGGGTGCTTCGGGCGAGCACCCAATTCAATTAGGCGAACCGAACCAATTTAAGGCTAGTTCGATTCGTAGTTTCTTACCTCAAAAGCCACGCTCCACGCCCGCATGACCCCGAGGAATCCTAGTGCTGCTTCTGCCTCCACCGCTACCACTTTCTGCCGCAGACGTAGCGGACTGAGCCTTCCTCTGTTGTCGACGGACGAGTGCGATGGCCCCCGTAGCTTCCTTCCACTGTCGAGGGAGAGGACCGTAGGGTTCCTTCGCCACCGACAGACGCCCTCTAGAGCTTCCGCCATTATCGCTGCTGCTGTCCGCAGCTTTCGTCGTTGTCACTGCTACTATTTGCAGCTTCCCTTGTTGTCGTTGCTGTTGTCCACAATTTCTGCTGCTGCTACTGCTGTCGTTTGCAGCACTGCTACAACTCTCTTAAATTAATCCTCCACCGCTGCTACTATCTCCCTCTGTTACTGTTAACATTTTTTTCTCCCCCCTCTAACTTTAAGTAATATATTGTTAACAAAATATTTTTAATTTAATATCATATTTTTAATGTACATAATAATATTTTTAATTATATTATATATTTTTCATATTTTAATATTTCAGAGAATATTTTTTCTCCCCCTCTAACTTAAGTAATATACTGTTAACAGTATATTTTAAATTTAATACCATATTTTATTTAAATAATTATATTTTTAATTATATTATATATTTTTTATATTTTAATATTTCAGAGTGCCTAACGCCTTGGGTGTTTTGGGACCTTGGCGCCTAGTGCTTTTTAAATCATTGGTACACTAGGCATACAAAGTGGTAAGCAAACCACTAATACCATAAATCTTGGATTTATTATGTCTATGTATATAGTCGAGGCTAGGCAAGGCACGATCACCTCGATTTGGGTCCGTGCGAGTGTGGCGTTGCCTAAGCACATGCCTGAGCTGACCAGGTTGAGGTGCTCATGTGATCCTGGTTTGAATAAAGCAAACAAGAGGCACCCATCACACGCACCCTCATCCCCCGTGCAAGAGCAACCCTAACCCTTCATCCTCCTTGGAAAATGTACTGGCGAATGGCTACATTGCACGGTGTGTGCAAAGGTGGCACTCCGATGATCGACAAAGGGCTTCATCTTGCAGTGCGTGAAAAGGCAACACTCCAACTACCATTGTGCAGCTTCCTCTCACATGGCCCTTCAACAACATCTTCTTCTTGCGGTAATCGTCTCCTCCTTCCCATCCATTGTCGCTGCTCTCTCTTTCTCCTCCCCCTCCTCCATCGCATCCCGACAGCCCCCTCTCCCTCTTCCTCCGACTCCTACCTCATTCCTCGTCTTCTCCTTTTCCCCTCTCCTTCCCTCTTAAAGTCCCCCTCCCACGTTCTCCTCATTCCTCCTCTTTTTCTTTCTCTTCTTCTTTCACTAACACCCCCCATCCCCCTCCCTCCTCCCAACTTACAGCCACCCTCTCCCTCCTCTTCGAAGACTACCAGTACCATCCCAACAGTCAACCTCCCCCCTCTTCTGCTTTTCTCTACTTCTTCCCCTTTCCTTCCCTTTGTTTCTTTCTCTTGCAATGTTAATCATCTTTAATAATAGTTAGTTTTTTGTTAATATAGCCAATTAATTGTTTACAGGATCGAATTTGTCATTGCTATATCTCCTTAATCATATTTTTATTTTACTGATCGTATATCTCCTTAATTATATTTTAAATTTTGATATTCATGAGTTCCTTGCTTCACTTGAGCGTTCATCTTTTGGCAACTTAGAAAGGTATTGTCATTCATGAAATGATAAGCATGGCCAACAAAGATCAAAACCAAACACTTCAGGAACTTGAGAATATAGAAAGTAAATGATCTGTCAGTTCATGAGTAACCATTCACATTTCTATAATTACAGTTTAATAATAAACAAAAGATTTATAACTTACCAAATTCTCTGCTCCTGGAAGGTTGCCTCGTTTTGCAATGCTAACAGCAAGCTCAAGATTGTTCAACTTGTGAAGGTCATGATACACAATGGTCAATAACATATCTAAACAAGTGAAATATGTCAAAAACAAATTGATGATGCAGTAACATACTTGCCCACTGATGAATGGCACAATTGTTGCTTCATTAACAGTAGCCAGCAGAACCTGGCCCCTCCTGTTGATCGCATAAAATCCACCAATATTTGAAGCCTCGGTTGTGAGAAATATAGGATCCGGACTGATCCGATTTCTGTAAACTGCTGCTGTTGTTTCAAGATCATACACGAATAACAAACCAAGTTTTGTGATGACATATACCAAACTGTACTTTTGGGAGATCTGCCAAAATGAATAACAATTAGGACAGTAATTTAATAAAAATACAAATATGTTTATTGAGATTTCACTTGAATAGCTTGACCATCACCTGCATTGCCACAGGGAAGTCATCTGCAAAATCTGGTGGAAAGAATAGATCTGCTTGTTTCTTTGTGAAACCTGGCTTCCCTGGTAAAGGTTTTACTTTTTTCAGGAGAAAAGATACGAAAAAGAAGTATCATGCCAAATCAAACCATGTTCTTGAACACAGGTAATCTTTTTCTCGTTCTTTTTTGTCCATAACTGTTCTAGATACAACCATCCCAAGTGTTGGAGAATTCCCAACTATAAGGTCCAAAAGAACAAAGTAGGCTCTTAACTGGTCTCACAATCAGTACCATAGTAAAATAAGACTAAATTTCAGCCTCTTATCTTTCTTAAATTCTTTCACCTAGTGTTCTATATATTCAGAAAATGCAAATAAAAATTCTGATATTGTCATTTCCACCGAATGTAATAAGTAATGGCAGATTTTTTTCTATCGTAACTGTAAGGCTATTAACCCTTGCTCTTACTTCACATGGACAATTGACTTTCCTCTTGAACACTCCTGCAGATGACTAATAATTAAAATTAATAAACAGTGACGTACCTGGTTGGGCTCCAAGTTCAATGACATGCAACTTTGAGGTAATTTGTCCAGCATTACTTGACTTTGAGGCAAAACAAATGAGAGTGGAGGGATTCTCATTCCCAACCACCTGTGACAGAGATGACCAGAGAATCAAGAATGGAGAAAAAAAAAGAAAGACAAACATGAACAGAAATTGTAGGAATCAGTGTACACCAATATAAGACAATGGAAAAAAACTAACCTTGAATGATGCAAAGGATGCAGCATGTGCTTCAAGTGCCTGACTTCGCTGCTGATCCACGGAAAAGAGCTGCATGTTTCCTTTCACCAGTTGTGGTCTCTGCAACCAACATTAAATTACATACGAAAAAACATACTATTGAACCTACCTATCATGAAGTAGTAATTGAATTGTCATTAGTTAACTCGATAGAGAAGAGCAATAAGACAAAGAATGAAAGTAAGTAGCAAATGGACCCGAAAGAAGTCGAGCAAAATAGTCAAGATCACAGCATTGCTGCTGAATGATAACAAAGCTGAAATGCTTGTCCAATAAGCTGCTAAAGAACAGTAAATAATGGCAGGATATCTTCCAAAATAATATCGGAAGGGATGGTGACATAACTAGGTGACCGTCTACTTCTCTATACCATCCTTAAAGCCAACAAGTGATTAAAGAAACAGGAAAATGAAGATGATATTGGTTACTACTTTGCGATGGAGAGTTAGCATCCCTTTTTGTTGTTCGTAATCTTAAATTAAACCCCTTTTCATACTAAATCTTACCTTGCTTTTCAATTAGAAGTCCATTACAGAAAGTTTTAATGATATTAATAATACTAATCGAAATCTTAAATATGTCATCAGTTTTGTGTATTCTAATTTTTTTATTTATTTTCTGTTTAAATATTATAATGCAAAAAACAAAAATAATTTTTCGAGCTTTTATATGTTCAGAAGTATCGAAAAACACAAACACTGCTAAACATGCCCTTAAATTTCTGTGATATGTTTCAAATGGTGTAACAGTTATATCTTTTTCACCATTAAAGGGTTATGCTTCAACATAAGGCCCTCAATCCATAGTTGTGTTGTTGCATATGCTCTACCAAAACTCATACACATCCTTTTGCATATTACGTGAGTAGATATATGACCTTTAGTTTTGAAGGATGTCCTATAGTAGTTTATATGCAAATTAGCATGCACATGCATAAAGATATAGTTATTTTTCATTTAGGAAGGTTTTCTACTGTAAATACTTATTATATGAAGGCATAAGGTCTTTGGTTGTAGGAAAAGGAAGAAAGCTGTGCCCTTTTCAATTCTACTGTTTGTAATACAAGATTTGTAGAAGTCAATCGCCTCTTCGGATAGTGTGGCAGTATGTGCTACTCTATGAGAACATCCAGATATGCTCATCACAAATGCCGAGGTTCATATAATTCCAATACAATAGTTTCCAGATGACTTTCGACTATTTTATACAGTAGATGTCCTTAATACATTTTACTGGGAATCTATATCCACATCCCTGTAGTGAGCTTTAAAACCAAACCAATTCATAGTGTGTTTCATATGTTAGTTGCACCTTATATTTTTTCAGTTTTATGCCTCCTTTAAAACTGAAACCATGTATAGTTGTATAGTTTCCCCTGTAGATGCGAAGTACTAACTCATGTACTTGATAGTGACTATCATCTTCCTCTTTTTATGTGTTCTTAGGCTGATTTTGTAAATTTCATGTTTCTATGAAAGGAGAACTAAATATGGTCAGAGACTTATGCATCTCCAGGGTCGTATATCCAAATATTTACACATGCAATCAAAGCAATAGATAGAATAGCAAGGGAAGACAGTGCAAAAGCAAACTGCATAAAAACTTTAGCAACTTTTTGCTTCTTTAACATAATTGGACAGGTATACTAAATGACCAAATGTATTGAATCAGCGAAAAGTTCCAAAAATACCTCTGGAGCACCAGGTGCAATTCCAATAAGAACTAGCCATTTCTCTGTGGGGTCACACTTATAGTTAATGATCTGATTGTTTGTCAAGTTAGCAGCCCTATCAAACATCTTCAAAGGCTCGGCTTCACCTGCACACACTCATGATAGCACAAATTTCTGCATCACCAATTTATTATGCAACCCTTTATAGGTTCTCCACGAAATAATAAAAGCCACTTGTTCTATGATCAGTGGATAACCTTCGATTGACCAATGATAGACAGTAGTTTGTGTAACGAGACCCAACATCTTTGGGGTTATCCACTTCCAAAAGACAACCTGAGACAAGTTCCAACATATTAAAGAATTATCATTGAATATCAAAAGCAAAAGGAAAAAACTTAAACCAGATAAAAAAATCTTGAAGTTTTTAACATGTTTACCTGCTCAGGCATCTGATGAGATTTAATTTTAGTCTTTGCCTCAATATTGAATACCTGCAAGTGATCCTGAGTGGTTCCAGGTATTTTAGCTGCAACATTAACAGATTATAGGTTACTGGAGAGTTTTTGAACAACCTCAGGAAAGGCTGAAAGCATCCATTTAATTTTATTTTTGACTTAATAAAACAACTTTACGCATACTTATACAAGAAATATAAAAAAACCTTGAAAATCTAGTGCTGGCAGCACAGACCCAGAAGAAGATCAACTTCCACAAGAATTATGGCTAGTTATGAAACAGATATTTAACACATCGTGTATCAGCATTCACCAATATAAAAAAAATCATATAATGGAATCCACTTTTCATGAAAATGAAGTCCTCGCCTTCATCATTAAAGGCCATATAAGCAGCATGCATGGAGATCAAACCATGTTCTGACAATATGAAACTTCAATCCTGATTACATGGTATTCCATCATGCTATGACCCATTAAATGCATTTATTACCACAAAGAGAGGTGTATGTAGGGTCTTTTGGAAGGAAAAGCATTAAAGAATTCCTTAAATAAATGTAGTAAGAATAGATTCCTTATTCAAAAATGGTTTTATTTTATAATTGAGAACTACCTATTATGACGTGTAAGAACTTGTAGTAGCATCCTCATACAATTAACAGTGTATGGTGTTGACTGGTCAAAACTCATAAGAGGAAAGGTATTTCTCAAGATTTACAAAAGAATGCTGAGAAAAGAGTATGAAGTTCTGGAAGAAGCATATCAAAATTGCAAATAGATAACCTGG
Organism: Musa itinerans; assembly: GCA_001649415.1. Lineage (NCBI taxonomy): Eukaryota > Viridiplantae > Streptophyta > Magnoliopsida > Zingiberales > Musaceae > Musa > Musa itinerans. The sequence continues at coordinate 55,960 of LVTN01000824.1, read as the reverse complement.
TTCAAAAAAATGAATTATGTGGCAACAGTTGGTTCAACCGTTCAAGTATTATTATTATTCCAAATGACCACATCACCATATACATATTTTTAAAATCTAATTTAGACAAGAGGAAAATCACCTTATATACCACAAAAGATAAACGCCGTTTTAAGAGGTAAAAGGCCGTCTGAATTATAGTTGGCAAAGAAAACTTTCTTTTTGAATCTTCATTTCCTTACCACTCATCTCTCATTAGCTCACTTGCGTTCTCTTTTGTTTCAGTTTACAATGGAGAGAGTGCCATCAGAATTCACTAAAAAATTCCAAGAGAATTATGAATATAAATGTGAACTTGAAACAAGAAAATTGTTTTTTTTCCATTAAGCATTGAATTCAAATGGCTTAAAGTGAGAAGAACAAAAAGTCTAGTCAGAATATGTTTGTTAACTTGGAAACCTACTACTAGTGAAATGAAGAGTTGATACTTGTGTCTTTAATTTGATGTATCAAAAGCTAACTAACAGCTCCTTCCACCAACCCATTACCTTCTTCTTCTTGCCTCTGGAAAGTCAGCAACAGCAGAGCATAACAAGGTTTGTTTACAGGGAATCAGCTCAATTATAGTCAAAAAGGAGATGTCAAGCTCATGTCACACATGTAACAGCAGTTTCTTTGTATTGTAGTTATCAGTTTTTAGGGTTGAATCATGGCGTCAATTTCTATTATATATGCCATACTAAGATTATCGTGCAAGCTTGTAGAAGATAAATGCTTCATACACAGTTACCTATATAAATCAGTCAAAACCTCGACTACATCATTGGAAAGCTAGTACCTAGTTAGACGTCAGAACGAGCTTAGAGATCAATCCAAATTTTCTATTATCTAACAGAATCCATGATAAAATTAATGGTACCAAAGAATCAATACTATTTCACGGCTTTCATTCCAATGTGATCATATTGATCGACTTGAAAAGTATGTTAGAATGATCAAACGCGAGATAACATCAGATCAAAGGAAGACCATTTCAAGCAGTAACAAACAATTCGAACAAAAGATGTGCCAGTTCATATAAATACCTTTAAGAGCAAGAATCCTGCTGTTAGGGTTCATCAGAGCAGAATCCGCAGTGATCGGCCTCCTCAACGGCTGCATCGGCATGTTCATGTCAACGATAACGACGCTATTCTCCGGAGAGGTCTCCCTGACGCATATATATTTGTCCGATTCCATCGTGACATGCGTGAACGTGATGAACTGAGGATTGATCCCGATGCTCGGAAGCTGAAGATCACACCAACAACCATCAGAAGACACAAGAGAAGCGTTTCTTTTTCCCCGCATCGTCAAGAACAATGCCAATCGTCCCAAGAAGTTTCTAACAGATCAAGATTTACACCGACACATCCTAACCAAATCCAAGATCTCCGCCCAAAACCTACCAAGAATCGCAAACTTCCCCGATCCAAAGGGACCGGGGCTCAAGAAAAGAAGACACGGGAAGAAACCGAGAAGGCTGAAGGGCAGGGCGAGGAGACTCACCGTCAAGGCTTCCCGCATCACGATGGGGGCGTTGGCCGCGGCCATGGCAGCCGATTCGGGCCTCGGCTAGGGTTCCGGCAGCCGGAGAGAGCAAGAAGGCAAGGGATCTGGCGCCCTGGATCTGGCGGAACAAAGCCCTTACCGGCGATTCCAAAAAGAGAAGAACAAGGCGGTCGACATCATATATTGCGCGGACACACCATACGGGGGTAAGTCTGCGAAGAAATGAGGTGAAGAGTTATTTGCGCATTTACCCTATAATTCTTTTAAGTTAATAACATCGCCCAAACTATCGGTGAAGAGTTTTTTGACATCCAACAATTATGTCATCATCCACGCACGCAAATAAAATAAATAAACATAAATATTTTACTTTTATAATTATATGAATATCAATATAGTTTTAAAAAATATAAAAATTAAAATACTAAAAGTAACTAACTAAGGAGGTAATATGTAATTAGTCCTAATCTTAATTAGGTGAATTTCATTTTTAGTTTTCATGGTGGGCATAAATAAAAATTATTTTTTTTAGTTTTATTTACATTGAATTTTATTTAGCTTCTGGTATATTTATTTAGGTTTATTTGAATCATATTTGATGCTATTATCTTGAATATATTTTTTAATAAAAAAACGTACGTATCTATTTTTTCCTTACAAATAAGGCGCTTTTGTTATTTATTCCACAGAGATATTGATCTACAAAATCCTTCAACTCAGGATAATGTATGAGTTTTTTTAATAAGGTTTGTTCTAGACTCAAGTTAGGCTCTTGAAACAGGTTAAGTGATTGAGAGAAAGAAATATCATATCTCAATATTTATACTTGTGATAATTGTTTATAGTATATATATATATATATATATATATATATATATATAAGTTTATAAATAAATTCATTTTTTTCTCATATATGATGTAAGATTAAATTAGGATGTTTCTTGCTGCACAATTTAATTTGTTTCAAGCCACCAAAGGCCTTTTCGCTTATTCTTCTTCTCCCTGTGCACCTCGACCAACCATGTCACTACCGAGAACATCACATCCACTTCGCTATTGCAACCAAGAAAATGGGAAAAAAAATCAACAAATACTAATCAAGATGATTTGATGCAGTCATTGGCTCCGGGATCTGGCGGCGGAGAGGATCTTGGCGTACAGAAGCTGGTTCCAGACGTCGGGGAGGCCCGGCACGCACCAGTGGATGCAGTCGGCGTACACGGCCGGGTTGGCCTGCTGCTCCGCCGTCATCACCGCCCCCTGCCGCGTCGTGTGCACCGAGGTGTGGGCGTCCTTGCGGAGCTCCGACATGGTGGTGATGTCTACGAAGGCGATGGGCACCCGCGACGTCGACTGCGCCGCCTTCTTCGCCTGCTCGAACATGCGCATGTCCGTGCCCAGGTGCACGCCGGTCACGTTCGTCAGCGGCAGCGTCTCCTTCGCGCACTTGATTCCGTTCGGATTTCCCCAGTCCGAACTCCTGTTACGAGAACGAAGCATCAAACAGCTCCATTAATCAACCATCATGCAATGACAGGAGACGAGGAGACAAGACGCAAGTGGAGACGAGTGGTTTGGTTTGGCAGGACCAGAGACAGCTAAGCTGTAAGAGTCGGAATTCAAGTGGCCAACCAAATTGAACAACTCAGAAAAGGAAAGACTAGACGATGAACTTGCGGCTCTTTGAATAGTATTAGCTGCAACCCTCACTGTCAATGAGAGAAACAAAGCTTTTGAAATGTTCTTGGGTTCAGTGGATCAAGTATCTAACCTGGAATGGAGAGGAGACATGCTCATGAAGAACACGGATGTGCGCCTGGGATCCACGTTCTCATCCAGCCATCTTGACCAAGTCCTCATGACTCTCTCGTACGCTTGCGGCCTCCCAATCCCATCGTACTCTGTCCAGTTTCCTGCTGAGGGTCTCCTGCAGCCCCAAAACTCCATGATTGGTCGTCCAGTGATCCACCACCGGTCAACTTCTATGGAAGGGATCTCTACTTACAGGACTTTCATTTCGAGTGTGTTCATCCACCAGATGTAGGTGTTGAAGACGAGGTAGTCCACCCCCTTCCAGTGCACCGCGTGCTTCTCGATCGAATCCGCCTTGATGATCCGGTCCAGGATGCTGTGAATGTGCGGATCGTCGGAGTTCGATTCCACCAGGAACGGCGCCCAGTAGAATTCCACCGTTGCGTTGTACTCCTGCAAGATCATCGAGATCATCACATCTATAGATTTCGGCCATGAATAGGGATGCAGAGCATCATATGGTACCTCTGCGATGAAGATGATACGCGAGCCATCCCATTTCCGCCCCTTCTTGCCGGGTGGAATCGCTGACTGCACCATGCACACCATGGACTCCCACTGATTCCGGTTCAGCGAGTCGCCCACGAACATTAGCCGCTTCCCTCGCAGCCTCTCCAGCAGTAATCTCGCGTCAAACCTTGAACGTATTCCAAGCTTAATCCATGAGCAACCGATGCACGACCTGCGTGAAGCTTAAATGATCAAACATACTTGGGCAAGGAGCAATCCTTGGGCTGCCACCTCCACTTCTGGTACATGTCTTCCTTCCGCCCGTTCTTCAAGCACGCCACCTGCGTGGACAGGAACTCGCACTGGTCCTCGCGGTAGAGCGGGTAGTTCACGTCGTCGTAGACCCAGTCGCCACGCGAGAGATCGCACGTATCCGGCACGAACACGCTGGGATCTTCTCCGGTGACGGACGGCGTTGTGATGCCACCGTCGGCCTCCTTAGCAGCCATCACGTTCGTGACGGCGGCAGCCGCGTTGTCGGCTGCGATGGGCAGTTCTTGGACCACGGTCACGTTCACCCCGGCATCAACCGTGCTGTCGACGGTGATGGGCAACTCTTGAACCTCCGGCACCTTACCGCTCCCCTTCTTCTCCTTCCGCTGCTTCTTCTTCTTCGTCCCCCGGGTCTTCTTACTCCCGGGATCATCAGCTTTGAGGTGCTGATAGGAAGCAGGCTGTCTTCGGAATTCCACGACGGGGCTGGAGAAGATCACAGGCAAGGACTCTTCCGTCTTGCGTCGGGCGAGGGAGTACTCGGTGAGGGACTTGACGCTCTCGCTGTACATGACAAAGGCAAAGACGACGATCGCCACGACGACGACGAGGACCGGGAGGTTGCCGCGCCTCCGGATGTATGATCCGGCGTGCTTCACGCCGGCCGGTGGCTCCGACGCGCCCAATAACCCAGGCTTCCGGCGGAGGGAATACATGACGCCTTTGAGCATGGCGAGGTCGAAGACGAGGATGCTGCGGCCGTGGTTGTTTAAGGGTCGATGAGAGGCGGCGGAATTGGTCTCTTTGACTAGTAAGAGGAGGCTGCTTCGCAACAGATGTAATGTGGTTGCGGTTGCCTACGACTCCATGTAGAAAGCGGAGGAGGCCATTAGAGTTAGGTGAGCGCTTGTTTATCCTCCATGATGGAACTAGTCCTCTCGACAACGAAATAAACATAATTGTGTGGATCTACAAGATGAAGAAGAATGAGTTGGAGGTCAACTATCACCATTATTGTAGGCTATTCTCCTCCATCATTATTTATTCACATTGTCTTCTTTCTTCTTTCCGATGGCAGACTTGAAACAGAAGGTGTTCTACCTGCCACCGCCACGTTTAACTCACTAACCTCTAAGATCCATCTTTTCTTATTGCACGGCAGTGATGAGGAGGCGTACAGGGCAACTTGGCTTTCTTGTTGATGTACAGCCAATTGACAAAGCACAAAAGAACAATCTTGGTTGTTGAAGACTGGACTTAAAGAACTCTCATGTGCTTTGGAAATCCTGAAGCACGGATTTGAAGATTCAGTGAACACTAATAAGCATTCAGAAGCTTGATTTTATTGACAGAAAAATAATGGAAAATTAATGTTGGGCCAGGAAAAAGGTGGACGGAGGTTCTGCAAGAAGGGACATCACTGTTTGAAACAAAGCAGAAGAGTTCAGAATCATAGAGTGATCAGAGAAGAATACGCAGTCAAACACAAGTATTTGGACAGTGTGGATGCGGAGTGAGCAGGTAGAATCTTCTAATTACTGATCCATCAGTGCACCTCAGTGCTCGTGCGAGGAGATTCCATATATCATGAGCTCATGGTATGGATGTCAACAAATTTAACTCGTCCTCGTAATAATGCCTTCACGTGTGTGTGTGTCACTCTTGATTGACATTGGATAAAAAATATTCCAGCACCTACTTTGTATGTGTCACGGTCTTGGAGCCGATGTGAAACACAACTCCATATCTGTTCGATACGAAAGGAAGCTGACCTGACAAGCGACGCACTTTCAACCAGCTCTGTGCCACGTGGGACTGTACGAGTCGACGTCACACCATAATAACACAAACGGATCGACCCGTATCGCACCGCAAGGGACGTACAGGTCGGTCGCCCACATGACCGCGCCACAAAAGATACTGACAATCATTATCAACCATTGTACCCCTTAGCCACATCCACAGGTATAAATATTGGTTCCCAATCCTGGGAGAGGGGATGGATTGTCCATGGGCTAACTTGAGCATCCAAATGGTTGAGTTAAAAATTCTCCCTCGACATCGACCTATTATGCAGGATCCTGACATAGATCAAATGCAACTCAACTCTAGCTAAGGGCACCCTTGAAGGCTCAGTCACAACCTTAGAGTTATTCTTTCCAGCACAATCTCGTCTCCTCATCTGTCTCTCCCTCGAGGGACCACTTGGATGACATTGTGCTTTCAGGATTGGATCAAGCCATACTGACTCCCAGGCTATGGCGTAAAGGTGCAAAACATTCTTAGCTAGAAGAAGGGCATCACTCAGTTTGTGGCAAAGGGGGGTTGAGGCTGTCATCAAAGAGCACCTTGTTGTCCATCAAGACATTATCATCCTCAGGGTAGTAGGCAAAGGAGTCTCGATCAACCTCCAAATCGGGATACTTGGCCTTGAAGCATGTGAGGGTGTCAATGTACCCTTGTTGGTACGAGACCTACCCTAACCTCTCTAGCCCCCTAAGGAAACTGGTCATCTCCTTGTACTGAGTGACCGCCTCCTTCACCTGCTCAGGAGCAAGATGCTGCTCTTCGACCAAGGCCCCCTCTACTACTCGAGTTGTGGCCTAAGCCATCCTGAGCTCATGCAGCTCATCCTGCAAGACTCGGTTCCTCCCTTGGTTGTCCTTTAACTGCTGCTTGGACTCGTTGAGTCTCTGGCTGATGTTCCTGAGTTCCTGCTTGGCCCACTCCAACTGTTCGGTCAGGCCAGTAGCCTACGCCTCCACCTCGGCCACGATGGTAGGTTCGACCCCTCCTCTAGCTCCTTAACTTTAGCCTGGAGCACGTCAACAATCTCAAACAACCGATTGATTATCACCCTCACATCATGGACTCAATCCACTAAGACTATCATGTAATGTTATAGTTGCACAGTATGAGGGACCAACATCAGCAAACCTCTGAGGAAGAACTTAATGCATGAGGCATAAGAGTTTGAGACTACTCATCGTGACTATGCTTCAAGTGCAACTATTGATTAACACCTCCGAGGGCGAGCAGTATATTTGCTTTGCCAACGGGGGGCAAAGATTCGCCCATCGTAGTTCCAATGGGGCATCTGATGTTAGTTCCGGGAGGTTAGCCATTTATAGGGCCATGAAAGGCTAGGTCTTGGCCCTGCACAAGTCTCGCATTGACCTTGGGTGGGATGCTTTCTTCCTAGACCGCCCTATCTTCGGAATGAGCGGGGTATGCCCCCTCGAGCGCAGCCTGCAGTGGGAGCACCACCTTGAGCCAACATCTATAAGATGTCAGCCAGTTCCTCAATAGAACCCTCGCAAACTTCAACCCCTCGCGGAGTTCCTTCAGAGCACGACACCTTCCGCACCATGAACTTTTGCCTCATCTTCGACCATTTTGAGTTGTCACAGCTTGACCGAGGTGCATCGAGGGCTTCCATCGATGGCTCGCGAGTAGGAGGTGGTGCTAGCCACGGAGTCATAGAGTCAAATGCATGAGTCGCCCCCTTCATGCTTTTAAGTTCTATGCTTGTAAACCTAAGACAGTAGGATACGAGATCAATATCAGCATCGAGAAACATTTAAAGTAAAATCTAGGTCACACCCCGAGGGGCTGGACTGAGACCCGCTCTGACCAAGCAGTCCTTATTCATCCTCATCACCGCCTTGGAGGAAGACAGGATCTCCTTCAGGCACTTGACATGCTCAGTCTCCTCGTCCAATAAGAAGGGAGGATTATTGTTGATATCTCATGTCGACCATTCGAGGCCAAATTCCCACTCGCAACTTGCGCTGATAAAGAAGTAGCATGACTTCCAACCCTTGTTGTTTAAAGGGGTGTCGCTCACGTTGAAGCCTCTTCAAGTGACTAGATAGTAGTCGCCCTACCCCTTACACAGCCTAAAATAAGCAAAGAAGAAGGTTCGAATTGAGGAGATCCCTGCTCCCTGACATTGCCCGATGAACGCCACAAGTTGGGCGTCATATGGGAGGGCAAGATCTGCCACCATTGCAGACATGACTTAATGACCAGGTGGAGTAGGAGGCAAAGTCCTACTTCAAAGGCATTACAAGATAGCTCGAACCGATTTGGGAATGGGTCATATGGGCATAGCCCAAGCTGAGGAACTTGCAACTCGTACTTAGCCGAGATGTAGTACCACGACTGAAGTCGCTCCACAAGAGGCGTCATCGCAACTGAGTCATAGTTGTGGGCATCCTTCATGGCCTCTGACGTCTGGACAACCTTGACATCTATTAAGGACATGCTCACCGGGGATGAGCTTACATAATCTACTCTCGAGCTACTTGAGGACAAAACATGGACCTTGATTGGAACCCGACTAGATGAACTAGAAGAAGAGGGGGAAGGATAAGACATTCCAACCTGTGGAAGAGTGACTGAATTGCGGTAAAGAAAGACGACCCAACACGCCCCACTCGAAGCACTAACTATAAGAAAATCTAGGATGACATCACATGTGCAGCGGAAGAATATAAAACAAAAATATCAGATTTTTCAAAAAGGTGTTCGTCGTCGTACGAAGATTGGTGCGCAAAAACTTGCGAAACTAAAAACCACGTGTGAGATAGTTGTGTTATCTAAGGAGATCATATATCCTTAAAATCCTATAGATATATGAGAGAGGATGAAGGAGATCAAGTGTCCTTAGTGGTGATCCACACGATATGGGCTACGAAGATGCTCCTTAAATCACTGTCTAAATCTCCACAGTTGTTGGCCGAGGAGGAAAAGAGGAGAGGAGAATAGAAGGTGGTAGCCAAGAATGCCATAGCCTATGGCCCTTTGGTTCCCTCTTATTTATAGATGCCCTTTATCAACTTAACCATAATGGATCCTACCATATTGGGTACTAGATCTCCATCTAACTACTCAAACACGATCTTCTTGGCGAGTTTCGATGAGCTTCTTTAAAAAGCTCTTGGACTTCTCGGTTAATTCTGGCAGAACTTCCGATGAATATTGGATGACCTCTATCCAATAATATCTCATATATGAACCTCTACTTATTGCAATGCCTATCATATATGTGTGACCCTCTAGGCCCAATATTGAGCTAGCCGTTAGTCATACCTATCAGAACTCCTTCTGGCTTAGTGAATTATTATCTTCATAATAATTCACTCGATTCATCGACTACAGATGTACTAAGCCACTACGCCGTAGTCCCCAAATGATACAGGAGAATCCAATCTATTAGACATGTCTATTATCAATTACCATGTATCTATAGTCCATCATCTATCTAATATCCCAGAGATCGTATATTGGGCATGGTACTATCAGGCTCATACAGTTTCTACTTGAGTCTCGCTCTAATAGGATTCTCCCGTAGAACTCTTTCTCTCTCAATTCGAATAACTCTAACTAGGGATTTGTTTGAGTAGGAACACATGAAATATTTCTTTTATAATACCAAAAGCGGATGATCCTCTATCGACACTCAATAGCCCTCGTAAGATTGACTATCACTCTCGATAATTGGTTGTATTAGATCTGAAACTTCTAGACCTTTAAATTCGGTGTCAAAGGGTGTAGTACTCATATATAACATCCTTTGTGTCTCAAGTCTAAGGACCAGATATATCATTGGGACGATAGAATTGCTATATGATAATAAGATATCATCAACCATCCAATATTTAGTGAGCATATCAATTAGTGAACTCATTCTTCAACGAGCACCTACACTATATCCCTAGTGTCCCCATACGAACAACTATGAGATCAGCCACCTCCATCATAATGATGAGTATATGGTACACCAGTTTGTCTAGTTATCTCGATGTTCCTTTCGAGTAACCTATGATCAAGATTATTTAGAGTGTGTTTAAAGATGAATTGGTCTTATTATCGTGATCTCATCATGATCCGATTTCCATTACACAGATCGATGAAGATCACAATAGATTAATGTAACAAGCAATATAAAGTGATAAAATACCAAATAATATAATAAGCTAAAAAGTGAGTGTGTCATGTTACATGTATCATCACTCACATGATTAGTTTGTATAGCACATATGACTAGCACTAACAAATCTTAAGGTCCAAAGAGGAGTAGGAAAAGCCAAGGAGTTTAATATGTCTCCTCTCCCACCATTCACCCTCCCCTTCTGATGTAATCCTTAGAGATCCCCAAGGGTGACAAATGTCCAATCCTCTATAATGGCACCTCGACGAAACCCCCGGAAAGCCAAAAAGTTCCAGCCTCATCATGATAAAGTGATGCTTTAAGTTCTGTAGAAACAACACGAACTCATAGGACTATGCGACCAAAAAAAGGGAGGGGTGCCCACCAGACTAGGCCCGCCACAATGGAAGATCAAGGCAACCACAGCGAGGCTATCGGGTCAAGCATGCTTGAGTTGTGCAAATCGAGAAAGAGATAGTGGAAGATTTAGGGCCCACTATGGCAAGGCTATCGAATCAAGCGTGCTCGAGTTGTGTAGATAAAAAAGGAGGTAGCGGAAGGCCCACCACGACGAGGCCATCGAGTCGAATGTGCTCAAGTCATGTGAATCGAGAAGGAGGTGGCGACATATCTAAGGCTTGCCATGGCGAGACCATCAGACCAAATATGCTCGAGTTGTATAAATCGGAAAGGAGATATCGAAAGATCAAAGCCTGCCATGACGAGGTCATTTGGCCAAATGTGCTTGAGTTATACAGATCAAGTAGTGAAGGATTCAGGGCCCACTACGGTGAGGCCATTGGGCCAAATGTGCCTAAGTTGTACATATTTGGAATGAGATAACTGTTGGGAAATCTTGGGGGTGACATCACATGCATAGCAGAAGAACAAAAAATAAAATCCCCTATTCCCAAAGAGATATTCGTCATCGTGCGAAGATTGGTACGTAAAAATCCGTGAAATAAACTGCGTATAGAATAGATTATGTTACATAGGGAGATCGTATATCCCTGAATCCTTACAGATCTATAGGAGAGGGTGAAGGAGGTCAAGCGTCCTCCTCTTTAGCGGTGATCCACACAGCAGGGCTGCAACGACGCTCCTCAAAACTACAGACCTACTCTGAGGTGGAGAGGGGGAGAGAATAGGAGAGGCAAGCAAAAGCTCTACTAGCCTATGAACCACTGAATCCCTCCTATTTATAGAGGTTCCCTATCAAACCCTAATGGATCTTCTACTATTGGGTATTAGATATGCATCTAATTACCCAACCCTCTTAGATTAGTGTATCTTTATCCAATAATCTCTCTTGGGCTTTTATTGGATCTCGTCCATGGAATCAAATAATTCAGGGGCTTATTGGATATCCAATAAGATAGGGGCTCCGACGGATATCTCATATCTGAACCTCTATTCATCGTAACGTCTACCATATGTGTGTGACCCTCTAGGCCCAATATCGAGTTGGCCGTGAGTTATACTTGTCATAACTCATTCTAGCTTAGTGAATTATTATCTTCATAATAATTCACTCGACTCATCGACTGCGGACGTACTAGGCCACTACGTTGTAGTCCTCAGACGATACAGAGGAATCTAATCCATTGGACCTGTTTGTCCTCAGTTACTGTATACATATAGTCCATCATCCATCTAATATCCTAGAGACCGTATACCATGTATGGTGTTGTCAGACCTATACAGTTTCTACTCGAGTCCCGCCCTAATCGGATTCTCCTGGAGAATTCTTTCTCTCTCAATCCGAATGACCCTGGTTAGGGATTTGTTTGAGCAAGAATACATGAGATATTCCTCTCATGACGCCGAGAGTAGATGATTATCTATCGACACTTAATAGCCCTCGTAAGGTCGACTACTACTCCCAATGACCGGCTGTACTAGATCTGGGACATCCAAACCTATAAGTCCGGAATTAAAGAATGGAGCACTCATACAGGACATCCTTGGTGTCTCAAGTCTAAAGACCAGGTATACCACTGGGACTACTAAATCGTTGTCTGACAATAAGGCATCATCAACCATCCAGCATTCCATAAGCGGATCAATCAGTGAACTCATTCTCCAACAAGCACTTGTACTGAATCCCTAGTGTCCCCACACGAGTAACTATGAGACTAGTTGCATCCATCATATGGACGGGTATACACCACAACAGTTTGTATGGTTATCTCGATGTCCCTCTCGAGTAACCTATGACTAGGATTATTTAGGATTTGTGTTTAAAGGTGAATCAATCTCATTATCGTGATCTCATCACGATTTGATTTCCATTGCACAGATCCAAGGACATCACAATATATACATGCATATATGCAATAGTCAATATAAAGTGATAAATGCCAAAATATAATAAGCAAAAAGATTCTATGTCAAGTCACACGTGCCATCACTCACGTGATTGGCTTGTTTGACACTTATGACTAGCAATAATAAAATATCCAAAGTCCACCATGGTGAGGCCATATGGTTGAATGTGCCCAAGTTGTGTAGATCAGGAAGGATGTAGCGGAACATCAAGGTCTGTAATAGTGAAGCCATCGGGTTGAATGTGCTTGAGTTGTATAGATCGGGAAGGAGATAGTGGAAGATCGTAGCCCACCATTGCGAGGTCACCAAGCAAAATCATCTCGAGATGTGCAAGTCAAGAGAAAGAAGAACCCCGCTACAACAAGACTGTAAAGAAAAATGTGTCTAAGGTGTGTAGATCAAAAAAAAAAAAAAGGCCCGCCAAGACGAAACCATAAAGTGAAATATGTCTGAGGTATGTAAGTCAGGAGGAGGAGCCAGTCGTAATGTGCTCGAGGCACTTGAATTATGATAACGAGATCCACGTTAGGATATCTATTGCAACAATACCACCAAAGAGCACTCGAGACATTTGAATCAATGGGATCCGACCTAAGCCATTAGATGACGTATCTTAAGCCCCTCTATGAGGCACTCGAAGCACACCTTCGGGGAGGATGAATGATAAGGAAGATTCCAGCAGTAACCACGGGTTGCTAGCTAACAGCCATTGTGGAACACAACATGACATCTATTAGACTCAGAATGAAGTTGACTTGGCAAGCGACGCACTTCCAGCCAGCTTTGTGTCGCACGAGACTGTACGAGTCAATGTTGTGCTATAGGAACCTGAACGAGTTGACCTGCTTTACAAGGGACATACGAGTCGACTACCCACATGATCGCACTGCAAAAGGTATCAACAGTCATTATCAATCATCATACCCCCCGGCCACCTCTATAGGTATAAATACCGATTCCCTATCCTGGGAGAGGAGATGAATTATCCACAAACTAACTTGAGTATCAAAAGGGTCGAGTTAGGAATTGCCCATCGATATCAACTTGTTGTGGTGGATTCTAACATAAATCGAGCATGACTTGGCTCCACCTTGGGGCACCCTTGAAGGCTTAGTCACAACCTCATAGCCATCCTTTCTAGCGCGGCCTCGCTTCCCCATTCATCTCTATCTCGGGATCACTTGGACGATCTTGTGCTTTCTGGACTGGATCAAGCCGTACCGACTCTTAGGCCATGAAGTAAATGTGCAAAACAACACTTACAAAAATAGTGTGTTGATTGAAGATAAATAGATATATTACTATTTTCATCGTATTATTATATTTTATATTAAGCATTATTATGGATATCCTTAGGCATTTGTTGGATGTGGTTAAATGGGTCAGATTAGCTTGCCGTATGGGCCAGATTGCGTCCGATCCGTTGACCTTGTCTTCTTGTCCAACACCACGAACGGGTCGGACCAATTCCCGTACACGGACCGAACCGCCCAAGACGGGTTCAAAGTCCAAGCCCAACGTTGTGACGCGTGAAGACCTTGACTCAGCAGAGCACTCTCCCGAGTCAACCATTTCGGGGTACTCTCACCCGCGGAACAGCAATCATATCGTCTCTCCCCTCAACGTACCGATATGAGCTCCGCAGTACCACTTCCCAGGTATATTCTTATCTCTCATTGGAGACAGGAAACGTAAACATCAACATTTTTATTGGCTGAAGCTTCAGCCCCACCAATAGTCTTTCTCATATTTTGTAGATCCTGCTTCGTGGAAGACAGGTGAACCGAACACCCTATGCAACGTCTTATTATAACCCGAACGCCACACACGGTCGTCGTATTCCTGGCTCGCTTTGACGTCGCGGAGATGACGTCACCCGGCGGAGCGGCGGCGACCGCGCTCGACTCCATCGCTCGCTCCTTGGCCGAGATATGCGGCGACGGCGATGGCGGAGGGGAGCACCGGTGCGACCCGCCGCGACGCTTTTCTGACTTCGCCCGACGGCTCGAGGCGGTCGTCCGCGGGCTCGCTGGCGCGCCGGAGCTGTTGTCCTCCCCGGCCGTCCGCACCGCCCTCGGGGGCGTTGCCGCGGATCTCGACGCGTCCCGTCCCACCCTCTCCGTTTACCGTCGTCGGAGCCCCATCTACATCCTCATCCATTGCGTCCCCCTCTCCGACTCTCTCCGCGGTCGCGTTGCCTCCCTCGCGGCATGGCTTGCCCTCCTCGACTCCCCGCTAGGCTCCCTTCCGGACTTACGCAAGAAGGCCACCGACCTCTCCCGCGACATGGACCAAACCGATCTCAAGGTTTTATTTCCCCCTTCGATCTCTGTCCCTCATCCTTCTTTGATCCCGATCTGATTCCCCCCCATAAGAAACAAAATGTGACTTCGATTCAGGTGACGGAGACCGAGGAGAGGGTTTACTCAAGCCTCCAAAGGGAAGCAAAAGAGGTGGTCCAGAGCAGCAAGGCGGTGCAGAGTGCCACCGTCATGGACCTCGCCCGCGCCCTCGGAATCGATCCTGCTGATCACGGCAAGCTCGGGGAGCAAATCAAGCTCTTGAGAGCCGACCTCTCTGGCCTTAGCTCCGTGGTCGAGAGACGGATCCTGATCTCTCTTGAGAAGATCTTGGATGACTGGTCAAAGGAGCCCTGCATTGCTGATGGCTTGGTCACCGCCAACTTTGAGGAAGAAGCCCAGATTCCGCCCTTTAAGAATTTCCTTTGTCCCCTCACCAAGGGGGTGATGAAGGACCCGGTGGTTCTCGAATCGTCCCAAACATATGAGCGCGCAGCTATCTGTCATTGGTTTGATCGCTGCTTGGAGGATGGGCGTGACCCGACCTGCCCCGTCACAGGGAAGGTGCTCCAATCGCTGGAACTGAGGCCCAACATTGGACTTGCGGGTGCAATCGAAGAGTGGGTTAATCGCAATGTTGAAATCCAGATAAACTCAGCATTGCAGTATCTCGCTGAAGAATCTTCTTGCCCGGTGGAGTGCATATTGACGGTGCTGGATAATGTTTATAGGATCTCGGAGGAGCACCCATCGTGCCGGTACAAGGTGAGGAATGCAGGAATCGTCGCTCTCGTGGTGAAGTTGCTGAAGGACCAGTCAAGTAGGATGGGATCGGAGTTGAGAGGCAAGGCCCTAATGGCCATGCATAGCATGGCAAAAGATGGCGAAAGCAAGGTAATTCAATATACCTGTGATTTTCCAACATGAGCAGATCCTGATTGTTCTATACTAGAGATAAGTACTTCACTTATTGCTTTGGAACACTGGCTATTTACTCGGTCAATAGGCAAACATTAGCTCTACTGGTCCTTTGATTAAAGCTGGGGCCATACATTATTTTCAAGAAGCAGCTTCACTTGTTTCAAGTGCTTATCTGAGTTTTCATGAATATATCATAAAGTATTATTAACATTAGGAAATTTTGTGTAGCTAATCATTCTTGAACAAGGTATTACTAGACTGGCAATACGAAGCCTTACTGGGCGGTCAGAAATGGAAAGAGAGTATGCTTTGAAGTTATTGCTTGAATTCTCCATTGATACAGACTGTTGCACCAGAATAGCACTGGAGAAAGGGGCTTTAGTTCTTCTCTCGAGTATGGCTGCAAATTCAGATCATCCCACATCATCCAATTTAGCTGAAGAAGTACTAAAAAACTTGGAAAAAGTGGAGGACAATGTTCAGCACTTAGCCATGGCTGGAAGGTTTCAACCATTAGTGGCTCGGTTGTGCAATGGTATGGCTCCAACTTTTCAGTGTAAACTGTTCAATTTGAGTTGATAATTACTCCATCTGTAGCAGGATCTATCCAATATTCATCATATCTTACTTTTCTTGTATGTATAAAAGAGTTTTTCATTCTTCTAACATGCTTGGGCATTCAATTAGTAGTTGTTCCCAACAATCAACAGAGATATCTTTACCAGAATGAATAAATATGGGTCTGTATCTTTTTTTCTTGTTACTTTTGAACACTTCATGTGGTACCAATTGTCATTTTGAATGATGCCAAGTTATAATAGTTTCTTTTTTTCCTGTTGTAGTTTACATAATTTAGAGTGCTGCATTGTGAAGTTGACCGTTTTGCTTGAAAACCCAATAGGACCATGAAATCCTTGCTACTTTTGGAAACTTCTTATGATCTCATTATATGATGCATGCAATATTAGTTGATCCCAAAAATAATAGTGAGATACCCATCCAAGTTTATAGATTTACTTTGTAATGCAATTAATAACTACTATATACCGTCTCCTCTAAAAAACTCTTTGCTTTGTGCCTGTCGAATATGTGCCTACTTCCAAATATTTTTCCACTTCCAATATAATAAACAAATGAAAATGAAGGTGACGAGAATTATTATTATTATTCCTATAAGTATCTTTTGTTTTCTTCAGCTAATATTTCTATGGATCATAGGCACTGAGGATGTTAGACTGGAGATTGCAACTCTTGTGGGAAAAATGAGTCTAACAAACAATGGAAAAGACTATATTGCTAGACAAGGAGGTCGAATACTGATCAATATGCTCTCATCCAACCAAGAGCAACAGGCAGCTAGTTTGCATGCCTTGTATAATCTGTCAACCTTGGATGACAATGCTGCTATACTAGTTGATTTTGGAACACTTCCAGCACTTATGGATATTCTTTTTGCGACACAGAAAGATGTTCCATCTGAGATTAAAGAATTGGCGGCATCAACAGTTGCAAACATTGTCTCCATATCTGGGCACTGGGAACTATCATTTGGTGATAAAGAAGGACATCAAATACAATCAGAATTTATTATCCGAAAGCTACTGGATGTTCTGTCTCATTCACCTTGCAAATGCCAGGCTGCTGTTCTTCATATTCTATGTGGCATTGCTTCTTCTCCCAGAGCATCAGGTATACTTCACAACTGAGATTAAATACACTATTTGATGTTCTAGGTTCTTTACTTATTAAATTTCAATTGAAAAGGAAAAGTATTGAGACATTAGGCTTCAAAAGGCTTGGAATGTTTTTCAGAAATTACCAGGTCGAAAAAAAAAAATCATCGTTTGCTCCAGCTATTTTACCTTAAAACCCATGTTGTAGGACTACTAAGTGTCATCTTCCTATACAAACCAAAAATTTTAGAAACTGGGTGTTAAAACTGTCACTTTTAGGGTTTAATCTTGAATTCTTAGATAGAAATGCTTTGCTCCTTTTTTTTGTTTGTCATACACAAAAAATGATTCTAATGATATCTTTGTTCTTGTGAAGTAAATTATTACATTGTGCGAATCATTGAATATAAACTTCTAATTCATAATAGGACAAAAGATAATGCACTAGGATTTCCATTTCATGTATTAAAATCATATCTATTTTTGACCTAACAAAGACATACTAATTAGTACAGTCCTGAAAGACCCTCTTGTTGACCAACAGAAGCCAATGGCAATGGAAGCAAGGTATACATTTTCGAATGATATCGCCTGGTACGGGCGGTACATATCGATCTGATAGTAAACTGGTATGCGGACCGCTCGCTACCCTGTTGTATATATATATATATATATATATATATATATATATATAGGTGACGTCGCATACCAGTTTACTATCAGATCGATATGTACCGCCCGTACCAGGCGATATCATTCGAAAATGTATACCTTGCTTCCATTGCCATTGGCTTCTGTTGGTCAACAAGAGGGTCTTTCAGGACTGTACTAATTAGTATGTCTTTGTTAGGTCAAAAATAGATATGATTTTAATACATGAAATGGAAATCCTAGTGCATTATCTTTTGTCCTATTATGAATTAGAAGTTTATATTCAATGATTCGCACAATGTAAATATATATATATATATATATATATACCGAACGGTATACCGAGTAGTATACCGTACTGTACCGAGAGAATGTCGAAACTTCGGTATGGTACGATATTTCAATCCTTAATTGGAAGTATGCATGGTTTAAAATGATGATCCGACTAGTACATATAGATTGGACCATATACCTTGGTACAGCTTGGTTTAACAGTCATTTTAATTTTCTATAATTTTATTCAGCAGTATTGGATGTTTGGTATGCCAATCATCATAACACCATGCCCTTTTGGGGCATGAGTTTCAGCGAACTATACTGGAATCCCCTGAATCTGGTTCATTCCAACCAGCTAGTCACCTGCCAAGAAGAATATGAGTAGGGCCAGTAGGTAATTAGAAAAGAGGAAATTAGAAGATGGGAAGAGGAAAGAGAATAGAAAAAAGACATAAGTCTGTTAAACATGACTAGCAAAGTGGGCTCCTGTCTGGATATCTAGGTTCACTTGTTATGTCTGCTTGTGCCTTGCGGCTTAACCTAAATTCAGCAAAGCAGATTCTTGTATTATCTACTTTTTCCTGTTCCTTTTATTTTGCTTCTCTTTAGTATTTTTTACCATTTTGCCGTAATCTTGTTACTTTTGTTTTCAATTGGCATTTGTTTGTAATTTCTGGACCAAAGAGATTAGCTTAGACTCTGTTTTTTTAACTAGTGTGTGTGTGTGTGTATGCACTCTTGTCTGCTTGCTATATGCTTAAGTGTAATTGAATGCACTTTGTTGTTGTTTCAACAATCAGGTTAGTTTGTTTCGCTTGACACCATTTTTCATTGTTGACTCAAGATTGATCGATTGATCAGCTTAATATATGATACAATGGTGAGCCTTTGCAACAATTTCTAGTAATTCAGACTGATTGCAAGCAGATATATGGAATCATAAATTATATTTAGATGTTATGAAGATAAAAAACTAAATTAAGTACATTTAGAAAATGCAACATTTCAAAATGCACCAGGATATATAACTGATTGTAGCAATCTAACTTATACTTGATACAGAAAACATGTCGGATTTTAAGTAATATAAATCAAGAATAGATAAAGTGCATATGCTATGAGAATAGAGAGACAGAAATTGCTGACTAAGCGAATACAAAGAATGGCAGAGAAGAAAGGATGAAATTAAAGGCAAGGGAGATGGTAAGTTGGTAACATCAGTAAGAGAAAAACCACCACAGTGATTTAAAAAGCGCTAGGCGCCAAAAGGCGTCAAGGTCCACAAACGCTCGAGGCGCTAGGCGCTCGCCCAGGCGCTCGCCCGAGCGAAGCGAGGCGCTAAAATATAAAAATATATAATATAATTAATAATTTTAAATAAATAAAAATTAATAACATTAAAATCAAAATAATATATTATTAATCTATTAACATAAAATTAATCATTTCAAAATTCAAATAAACTTAATATTAAGAGTATACTGAGCCTGATGGAGAAACGAGGAAGCAGCGGCGAGCGGCGGCGGCAGCAGCAACGGCGAGCGGCGGCAACGACAGCAGCAGCGGCAGCGGGAAAGGGAAAGGGAGCGGAAGGCGCGAGCAGCAGGAGGCCTCGAGGGAGGCGCGAGCAGCGGGAAGGCTCGCGGGAGGGCTCGCAGGAGGCGAGAGGGCTCGCGGGAGGCGCGAGCAGCGGGAGGGCTCGCAGGAGGCGCGAGCAGCGAGAGGGCTCGCGGGAGGCGCGAGCAGCGACAGCGGCGAGCAGCGGCAGCGGGAGCAGGAGCGACGAGCAGCGAGATCGCGATCGGGATCGGCTGGTTCGGTCGCCTTGGTTTACCCAGGCGCTCGCCCGAAGCGCCCAGCGCCTGGGCTCGGGCGAGCGCCTAGGCGGCGCCTGTTTGAAGCGCGTCGCCTGGGACATTAGCGAGGCGCTCGGGCCTCGCCTCGCCTCGCCCGAGCGCCTAGGCGAGCGCCCGAGCGCCTTTTGCAATCACTGAACCACCATGCCAACATATTTTTCAATAAATCATAAAATGTTGATGTATGAGTTGAATAAGTTGCCATATTTTTTTAAGGCATTAGGCCACCTAGACTGAGACTTAAAAGGCACAAAAGATTCTGAGGATTTTGTTAGTTGTTAGAATTCATGGAGAAATTTCTGATAAAATTAAAATACTAGAATAACTGAAATAAAACACTCAAAAAGTCAATTTATTTTAATTGATTATATTTATTGAAGCTGAATTTCAGTTCTATGGTGAATCCATCCTGCATCATACTTCAACTTGGAAACAATGACAGTGGTATTTCTTACTTCAACTTGGAAACAATGATAGTGGTATTTCTTTTCTATTAAGTTGATAGTATTGCTTTTAAGTAAATAGATAAATATTTGCATTTCTGAATCACCACTGTGTAATTCCTCTTATTATTTCTACCGATACAGATATGGCAGCTTCTTGTATTGAAAGTAGTGGTGGCCTTAAAATTGTAGTACAGTATATTGAATACTCGGAGATTGACCATAGAGTGAATGCTTTTAGACTTCTAAACCTGTTATCTGAAAAGCTGGGGCAAGTTCTTGCTGAAGAACTTAGAGCTTCTAGCAAGATTGTCTCACTTAAGGGAAAATTGCTAGATGCTCAGAGCTCTCTTGAGGAGAGATGTGAAGTTGCAGGGCTACTTGCCAACCTTCCCATCTTAGATGATGAAGTGAAGACAGTTCTCGGATCTGATCTTCTTACATGGATAATTAGTCACATTAGAGAGGAACCATCCATTTCTTCTGGAAGGAACTCTAAAAAGGTCAGAAGAATGTTGGAAGGGCTTCTTGGCCTTCTATTGCATTATGCAAAGAGTCCCGATCCAACAATAATTACCCTAGTCCAAGAAAATCAGTTCCTGAGAATCTTTCGAGAACAACTGAACAGTCGTCCACATAGCAGAGCAAAGCAGCGAGCTGTCCTTGGTCTGAAATACCTTTCTGAGTTTGCAAGGGTATCAGTAGCCACTGATCTCTTAGAACCTCAACCACCCCGTGGACTTTGTTCTCCCTTGGTGTTATTATGTGGAATGGCACCAATGGTTCCTATATTATGTCCACTACATAATGTTCCATGTGACGAAAACAGTTCTTTTTGTTTACTAAAAGGAGATGCAGTCAAGCCACTGATTGATCTTATGAATGATGAGAATGTAGATGTTCAGTTAGCTGCTGTGGAAGCACTTTTCACGATTCTTTCAGATGTTCAAAACCTTAAGAATGCAAAAGAAGAGCTGGAACGGCTTGGACTTTTTAGAGCTGCAATATACCTTTTCAAAGATGTTCGACCAGGAAAACTTCAAGAAAAAGTGGCACTGATGGTAGAAAGGTTCTTTCAAGTTGAGGCCATTGCTCAAGATTATTCAACCGATCAAGATCTTGTGATGGCATTGGTTGGAGCTATGAAGCATGGGAATGCCAACACCAAGAAGCATGCTCAGGATGCTCTGGCCAACTTGAGAGTGTTGTCTGGTGTAGGAGGCAAACCAAGTTTAAATCATGGTAAAAGAAGTAACAGATGACTCATCCCTTCGATGACTCATAACTTCTTAATAGACCGAGTGTATTATGGTTTGTACCGGCGAAAATACTTTGTGAAGGAGACCCACGGAAATGCAAACTTATTAGATTCTGAATCGATCATGGTTTTTTGTGAAAGTTAGCTCATTGTTGGAAACAACAGCAGGGACAGACTCTGAGGCACCAAACATGTTCAACATGGAGATGTCTGAGTATATTTTCTCTGCTGTCAGAATTGATGTACACAGAATAATCACATCATCAGTTGAAACATGAGATTGCGAGGAGCCACTGACCCTAGTACATCTGACCGTAAGTTGGTCAAGACAACCATAAGAAGGTTTCCATGCTGCTGGATGTGTCGCCATTTGATTGCCAAAATTCTGATACTATCACAACTAAGGGTAACACGACGCCTGAGAGTGCTGTACCATGATCTTCACAAGAATGGTAAGAACATTTCCTTGAAGGTCTTCCAGTGTACAGAGCAATGGATGAACTTTTTTTCTCTCATTTATATGTCTCATGGAGAACATACCTCTATCTATTAAGGAACATAACATATATATAAGACTGGGAATGGAACTTCCATAGGACTGTGGTTCAGTTTTTGTATGGAATTAAAAGGCCTGCATGTGATATTTTTGTTGTAAATGAAGTCCTAACTAATTTGTAATTGTAACGCAGTAGGAGATTAATTTATGCAACAAAGAATGTTCAAATGGAACATACTTGATGGTTGGCTGTAAACATTCTGCTCTGGAGTAATAACAGCTATTTCATGAATCTATCTGGAAAATTGAGGCCCTGTTGCATGTGATACAAAACTCTAGGAAGCACCCTCACTTTGGAGGTCAATTGGAGCAGGCAGATGTATGATTTGTTTTTCTTGCAGAAGCCCTGAAACTTAATTGTTGATGGTTTCCCTGATCCATTCATATTGTTTCAAGCTACACTGCCTGATGTATCAATTGCATAAACAATGAATCAGGTCAGTCACATTTCATCAAATGTTGACCAGCCTTCTCGTGGTAGATTCTGCTATTTTGCTGCTGAGATGTGTTGCATTTGCTACGTTCATGAGAATTGTCACAGCAATAGAAATCAAGCACAGTAATAGTGGATCATGTACTTTGCTATCATCATCTTAATGTGTAGGTATAACGCTGCCAATCCAAGAAAACAGCCGTCCTATAAACTATAATTCAGGGAGTCAACTTTCTGCAAATTTTATTTGAATTTATCTCTCCATATACTCAAATTCAAACCCTGTTAAAGTCGAATGTAACTTAATATTCGATAACATTATCATTATTTAAGACCACATTATTACGATATCTTCACATCAGTAAAGCTTGAGGGACTTCATTTGGGATTTGCCACTCGGGCCTCTCTTCCTCACATACATCCTGTACTCGTTGAAGGTGATGCATGGATACAGTGGAGGCTGCTGCGGCGTGAGAAGCTCTCTCGCAGGTCCGATGGCCACATCTCCCTCCGGATTGTAGAAGAAAGCAATGGAGAGACGGTCGTCTTTTGAGTTCGCTATCACCCGATGGTCCACACTCTTGTAGATCCCATTGCTTATCACCTGATGAGCAAAAGGAACACGATGATCTCAAATCCTGGAGTATGGCTGAAGTCGATCATCGTCTTCAGATGACATGGCGAGGGGGATGTATGATATGATTCATGTATGGTGTAATGTTAGGAAAGAGAGGAGTCGATGCAAGTCAACTTCGTTGAGTATTGCAAACAGTGCGTCGGCCACATTTCGAAGGAACCGATGAAGCATCGGAGGTATCAGTTCCAACTTTCGTGCTCACGTACGTCATGCATGCAAATGGTAGTGGGGGATTGGAAGCAGATGACCTCGATCTGGTCGCCGACGTTGACGATGAAGGCGCCGGGGACAGGCCGGACGGTGAGCCACGCGCCGTCCTTGCGAACTTGGAGCCCCTCGACGTGGTCGTCGGCGAGGAGCACCGTCAGGCCTCCGGGATCGGAGTGCGGGGAGAGGCCGAGGGTGAGCTCCGGCTGCGGGCATTTGGGATATAGGTTCACTCTCACGCATCCGGCGGTGCCGTCGCCGCCGAACGCCCTCCGGAGGTACTCCTCGTCCAAACCTAAGCCCGTCGACAGCACCCTCAGCAGCGCCTCGCAAAGCTTGAACACCTCGCCGCCGTACTCCTCGGTGACCTTCCTGCTCCCACGCAATCATCAGACAAGAAGCTAAATCGCAAGCTAATGCGGTGGTAGTATCGCTACGCACCTCAGGGTGCTCGGACGAGCCGGCCAGTGTCGGTCATGGCTCTTGATGGACCGGGGAAGGAGATGAAGGAAATAGTAATCTCCCCAATCTAAAACAGCGCCCTTCTCGACGCCGACGCGGCTGCCGTACCCCTCGTAGGTCGCCGGGGAGTTGGCATACCCCTGCTTCTCGTCCAAGGGACGGCGGAAGAACTCCCTCCACACCCCCTTCATCTCTTCCGCCAGATCCGGCCTCACGCCGTGGTTGATCACTTGGAAGAAGCCCCACTCCTTGCATGCGTCCCAGATCGCCACCATGGCGGCACGGCTATCAACCGACCCGTCGTAGATGCCACGCAGATCGACGACCGGCATGGTGAGCCCCGGGTCAAGATTGGCGTCGCGAGAGGGCCGATCGGAGGGCGGTTTCACGTACTTCTCGGGGATAGAGGTCAGGCCGCCGTCCGACAAGGACTGGACGGGGACGACCGGCTCAGGCCACTGTCGGAGGCCATCCATGGCGAAGGTGAGCTGCACAGGGATTAAGGTTTCCAGGTGGCGAGAGGACGATGCTCCCTGTTCAGCCTTTATAGCATGTGGAGGGAACCGAACCTGGCGATACTGCAATCCCTTCTTACCTTCCTACTGACAGATGTCTAAAGTTGCAGGCGTTCAATTCGTAGTGTTGTTGTAAGGTAAGAGAGGGATGTAATGGCGAATGCACATATTCGGCATGAGTTCTTGACGTGAGAACGACAAATGCGTAGCATATCAATTCCTTGCTTCGCCAACGTGAATTCAAAGCTGAAATCTGTATATCTAAGGGACAATGCTTTGCACCCAAATTCGACTAACCACGATTCATCTATCTATCCGCAATGATGCTCTTTCGAATCTGATATTTGTCGTTTGTTTCTCAGCGTTTCTCATTCATATTTCCAATGAACAAACAGCCAAGAAAAGATGCGCCGCCGTAGAGGAGGAAGAGACACAGAGAGATTCTTTCCTCGTCAAATGAGAGAGAGAGAGAGAGAGAGACGGGGGCGAGGATGCCGACGTCTGCTGCGAACATAAATGTCTACGTGAAGAGTTCATACACTCCATGGGGACTAATTCATGTCTATCTCCGGCCTTCGTCTTTTCTTTGACATTATGTTTTCAGCCATGTGAGGAATCAACGAGGATTACAGAGCTGAAGAACCGAATTAGAGTCCATTCCCGTGTCTCTTTCTCCGACTCCACTCTTGTCTTCCACGGACTGATTCCTGCTCCCAGTTCCAAGGTTTCCAAGTCCATCACGCATGGGCTGCAACCGCGGATTGCGATTCGACTCGATGATCCTGCTTACATGGGAAAGGAATCGATGGACGTCTTCACATAGCAGCAATGGAACCTGGAAACCTCTCCTTCGCCATGGATGGATGGATGGCCTCCGAGAGTGGTGGCCTGAGGCGTGTGAGTTTGGCTGCAGCGCCGTTGAGGGTGGTGTCGGTGAGCTTGGGTCGGACGAAGAGTACCTCCGCGGCGGCAACATCAACATTGAGATGTTGTGGTAATATTACGATTAATTTCGTATTGACAGCGATTTAAGATTAAGATTGAATATGATAAATATATTATTATTAATTTTAATCTAATTTTTTTGGATTTAATTAAATTAAATAAATTAATTATCCTAATTAATATCAGATTTGATCTCATATTACAAAATGACTAACATTTTGAGGGAGGGCTCTAATTATTTTATAATTTAGTTTTTATCTTTTCAAAATCATGTGGAATTAGTCAAAATCGAACGATTAGATTTTGACCTATTTAGGAGTACAAAATGTAAAAAAATACTGAAAATGAGTTTATTCTTAATTTATTTATTTTTGACAAATTCCCTGAAAATGCTTGCCTTTTATTTATTTATCTTAAATTTCTCATATAACATATTATTTTTCTTAATAATAACAAAATGCCCCTCGAATTATAAAGATAACGAAAAAAAATAAAGAAAACCGAATATGAATATTTTTGTAAAGGGGGAAAAGTTCAGCTTCCTGGAGATTTTTTTGGAGAATTTGATCGTATAATTTTATGTTTTTAATATATTTTTTTGTTACATGACAATGTTACGAAATAGAGGTTATTTTTATGAAAATTATTTTAAAATCAATAATTAATTGAGGAAAAACAATGTTATTTTTGGGGTGTGAAAAATCCAATTATACCCAAAATATAAATCCAAAGAAGTCATCGAGCACTGCTTCTTCACCACCAGCCTTTCGATGCTTGCTGGTTTCGGTGAAGCGGAGATGGCAGCCGCAGCTCTGCCTCTTCACCACCAGCCTTTCCCGTCTCATCATCATCATCATCATCATCATCCATCGAAAAGATCTCGCCTTGCCCCTCCTCTCTACCCTCGTCTCTCTGACTCTCCTCCTACTCTTCCTCCTCTAGCGGCAGCCGGCAGAGACGTATGGCGGAGTCACGACCTCCACCACCACCACGACCTGCGTCCCACCCGCCGCCGCCCCCCCCAACGCCACCAGTACATCGACCGCAGCGTCGACATGGCCGCGCTGCTGTACCAGCTGAGCCAGACCACCACGTCGGAGGAGCTCCACGCCGTCATGTCCCCTTATCTGGGCGGCCCCGCCGGCGAGTACTGCCTCTCCCCGCGCTTCGTGGTTTCACTCCTCTCCCGCGAGCCCGACCACCGTCGCTCCCTCGCCCTCCTCGACTGGATGGTCGACGCTGCCGGCTACCAGCCATCTTCCTTTGCTTTCAACGTCGTCCTCCGCAACGCCCTCCGCGCCGCCCATTTTCCCCTTGCCATTGGCCTCCTCCACGAGATGCGCCGCCTCCGCCGCCCCTCCCCGGACCCCGTCACATACTCCACCCTTATCTCCGCACTCGCCCGCGCCGACCGCCTTGACGCCGCCCTCGCCCTCCTCCCCCTCATGGACGCCGACCGCGTCGCCCCGGACCTCCCCCTCTTTACCACCCTCATCTCCCTCGCCCTCCGCCTCGGTGACCACGCCAAGGCTCTCGCCCTCTTCTCCCGCCTCCGTGCCGCCGGCCTCAACCCCGATCTCAAGGCCTTCAACGCCGCCCTCCACGCCCTTTCCCTCGCCGGCCTCCTCCGCGAGGCCCGCCGCCTCCTCCTCTCCGACATGCCCGAAGCCGGCGTCGCCCCTGATGCCGTCTCCTTCTCCACCGTGCTCGCCGCCCTCGTTCGCCGCCGCCGCTTTCTCCAGGCCCTGTCACTCTTTGCCGAGATGCGGCCCCGTCGCGTGTCCCCCGACCTCACCACCTGCAACATCATGCTCGACGCCTACGGCCAGCTCGACATGGCCAAGGAGGCCGACCGGCTCTTCTGGAGCATGCGGCGGATTGGAGTCGAGCCCGGCATCGTCACCTACAACACAATGCTCAGGGTTTACGGGGACGCTGAGCTCTTTGGAGAGGCCATCCACCTCTTCCGCCTCATGCAGCGCAAGGAGATCGAGCAGAACGTGGTGACCTACAACACCATGATCAGGATCTACGGGAAAACACTGGAGCACGAGAAAGCCGGCAACTTGGTGCAAGAAATGCAGAAAAGGGGGATCGAACCCAACGCCATCACGTACTCGACCATTATCTCCATCTGGGGCAAGGCCGGTAAGCTAGACCGGGCTGCCAAACTCTTCCAGAAGTTGAGGTGCTCCGGCGTGGAGATCGATCCCGTGCTGTATCAGACCATAATTGTGGTGTACGAAAGGGCTGGACTTGTGGCGCACGCCAGGCGTTTGCTCCATGACCTCAAACACCCAGAGAACATTCCCAAGGGGACCGCTGTCAAGATTCTTGCCAATGCCGGCCGTGTTGAGGAGGCGGCATGGCTCTTCAGGCAAACGAGTGATGCTGGGGAGGTAAAGGACATATCTGTGTTTCGGTGTATGATGGACTTGTTCTCGAGGAACAGGAAGCACATCAACGTGATTGAGGTCTTTGAGAAGATGAGAGCAGTTGGGTTCTTCCCGGACTCAGAGATGATCGCCACAGTCTTGAATGCTTATGGGAAGCTGCAGGAGTTCGATAGGGCCGATGCTGTCTACCAGGAGATGAAGGAAGAAGGCTGTGTTTTCTCGGACAGGGTGCACTTCCAGATGCTGAGCCTCTTGGGTGCCCGGAGAGATTTCAAGGGTGTGGAGGCATTGCTTGAGAGTCTCAACAGTGACCCAAACATAGACAAGAAAGAGTTGCACCTCGTGGCAGCAGGCGTCTACGAGAGAGCTAACAAACTCGATGAGGCATCTCGAATCATTGCCAAGATAAGAAATTTGGATCCTTAGCAGTGCGATCAACATTTGCAAGAGCGCAGAGACATTGTTTGAGAGGCTCAACAATGACCTGAACACCAACAAGAAAGAGTTGCACCTTGTGGCTGCAGGTTTCTATGGGAGAGCTAACAAGCTTGATGAGGCAAATCGGCTCATCGTCCAGATAAGTATTTTTATTTGATATAAAATCGCTTCCGATTTTATAGCTTATGTAGATTGCACAAAAGTTCAAATCTCTCTGTTCTGTAATTTACTCACATAGCGTGGTATTGCTTTCTGATTTATCTTCATAAACTGTAACTGCTAGGGAAGAAGACGGCCTCGATTACGAACATATTAACGGATGTATATAATGCCTAATCATATGTGAGAATCTGAGATGACTAAGATTTTGCTCATTCTTAGGTGATTGCAACAACAAACTTTCTGATACTTTGCCTATTCCAATTTTGTGTTAGTTTCTTTTATGATGAGGAAGTACTACTCTTGGTCTGCAAATTCTAGGTCCATATTGTTTACAAGAATTAAACAGAAAGGCGATACCAAAGTTGAATCTCATGCCACAAATTAGCTAAAAGTGTGAACGAACAGAACTAAGATGGTATTCTTTGCAGATTCATTGTTTTGATCGAGCATATCCATATGCTTCCTAATTCAACCATCTCTATAGCATTGGTTTCTAGTGATTTCATGACTCCATGCCAACTTGAATTACTGTGCAGGTGTATTTTTCTCGAATCATTGTAGATCACATGAATCTTCCTCTGAAATGCAATGTTATGGCTCTGTAAATTAAATTGGGTTGTTGTTTTCGCGATTTAGCTCAACAATTAGTTTTGTGACCTTATCTCAGTACTTCTTTAGAGACATCTTACTAGATATGTTTATGCAAAACCCTGTGGCTTAAGATGTTTTGTTTTGTATCTTTTTCTCATCTTACCTTTTGTCCTCATCTATCATAGTTGTCGGAATTGAACCACTGGCCATGCTTCAGCATGTCGGGTCATTATCCACACTACAGACTTAAGAAAATGTATTCAGAAAAATGTATGTGTATAATGATTTTTCCTCTTGTTTATCTAATTGAGTTTACAATAGAAGATTCCCATACAAAGTCATTTAATCCCATCAAAACAACACACAGCTGATAGTACATAAACTTTTAGACAGACCTGCTCAAAATCTTGCATCTACTACATGTCAGAGTTGAAAGACAAACACCCATTATGGAATGTAAACCTAATGTTTCACGCATTTACAGAAGATTTTTGTACCATCTTCCTGAAGTTACGAGTGCCCATGAAAGCAGAAAAAATTCAGGGAAACAAATGATGGTTTCTTTGATTAAATGTATCCATAAAACAGCTTCTTAATTTTGTATATACGAAGAAATTACTGTTACAGCCATACAAAACTACATCATTTAAAAATTGACATACAAGAGTATAGGATCGTAGACTACTCCGATGAAGAACTTGCTCGAATTACCAGCAAACAAGATTCACACGAACTGAAAACGCATTAGCAGCCTTACAGACTTGTACTTGTTTCCCTTCCGGTCGTGAAGTGGCACGGCTCGAATCCCTGGTCTTAGCTCCCAAACCGGAAGGCATGTTTGCCCACCAAAGTCATCCTTATCAGACATGTCATACTCATGCACTTCAATCCTGAGCAAAGCCAGTTCTGGAACAGTTAGAGGAAAACTGAATTCCTCTTCCCAAACCGGCGTCCAATTGTCTTCTATTATCTTTGTCTTCTTCATTTTGGTATCAGCAGGAACTCCAGCTATCCCAACCTGGAGATCAGTAAGGACTTTGTTGAAGACCAGAAGCATATTTTCTAATGGAATGTCGATGGAAGACGACCATTTAAGATGTAAGATGTAAAGAGCATTTTACCTTTGTATAGAAATCTGGAGGAGAATAGGCATCGAAATGTGTTTGACTAAAGTCCATGCGCCATCCATCTCCCATGTACACCTTAACCTGCCATGAATCCATAATTCAGAGAAGGTGAAATGAGCATAGATAAGATATGGAGAGAGTTCTGCGAGTATCATCCACCTTCAAGGTTATCTTCACAGGTAAACTTGCTTCGGGATGAAAAACTTCACCATGTGGACCAACTTTCGTAAGGAAATCGGGTTTTCTTACGTAACCACAACCTCCATTGGCCCTAAACAATCCTTGCATCAACCAAAGTGATCTTCCATACCCCTGCCAGAGAAAGACACAAACTGGTAAATGAGTATAGAGAAAGCAAATGTATTTTTTGATGTACAAGTGAAATTTCTTTCACCCTCTGCACATTGACTAATGGAATTGCAATGTATGTATGCCCAGGAAACTCAAATTGTATGGTGTCTGAAGGCTGAAGCTTCTACTGTATGGTATGGCGGCAACCGATGGAGCGGCTTTGCTAGAAAGCATGTTCGCAACGATGCCTAAGGAGAGGCTTCGACAAAAACAATACATCTACGCAAGCATGCTGATGGACCAACATCAAGGTTGTATATAATTAGAATGAATATTAGCAAATGAAAGTATCAAGCTGAAGGAGAAACATAACCAACATCTTCAAAACTAAGCAAATGTCTCCAATCGTGTTACTCATTTAATTTTTGGGACAAAGGGACAGTTTTTACATTAAGATTATCCATGAAAAGGATAATGCCCTCCTTCCTATTACCACCAGGTTCAACAAGAAGGGGTCATGTTCTATGGTTTGACTTTGCTCCAATTGAGCACACTTATCCAAAAACAAAAAGTAACTTACCCTTTAATACCTATATTGGATCGGATTAATTACTTGGTACAAACCAAAAGATGGAAGAACCAAGCAAGAAAGATCTGGCTTAAGTTTGTAGAAACAAATGTCTTCTATGATTGAATCCAAAAAAAGAAAAAAGTGGACTATCTAATAGCACATACATAATTTTGATTTTGTTTTTATAAGCATCAAACAAACTGTATTTCGACTTCAATTGTAGAGCCAAGAACAGAGCTGCAATCTTAACCTGAATCATTTAGGCCAACAATCCTGGTGTAAGATAACCTGAATCCTTGATCAATTGGCAAGTTAGCTTCAGGTCAAGCATATGTTTCCTTCAGAGTAAGATTCAACCCATTTAGTATATGAGTTGGTTTCTTTATCCATGCTATCCTTCACAACCCAACCCATTGACACCTTTACCCTAGAGTATAATGCAGGATGACTAAATTAGCAACATCATTTTTTAACTCGATGCACAAGAATATAAGATGGGATAGTTTACATGAATGATTTATTTGTTCATTCTGCATAGATCACTTCAAAATGATGGAAGTTTTTGCACCCTCCTGCAATAAATTTGATCAGACTTTTTTTCCCCTGAAGTCAGTTGTAATTAGTTAAGCACTATGTGTATGAAACTCAGGTCACCTACCACACAGTTTCTAATGCTAATGTTATGTTTTCTCTGTTTCTTGTCACTGACAAGTTGTATCATATGAGATGACCAGTATCAACAATAGCCCAAAGACAAGTAAATGTCTAAGGATGCATGAAGCTAAGCAGAATATAACTTTAGGAATAAATTGTCCACTTGCATATTAAGCATAGAAAAGAAGAACCTGCATGTTAAATGCAACCATCTGTGCTCCATGCATCCATCCAAGCAGAGGGTTGTAATTAGAAGAGTTGAAGCGTGTACCCTTTGGGTATACTCTTAGAATATTCTTCTGAGTAAACCTATAATACAATTCAGGCAGATCAACATGCATAAACTTGATATGAAATGAAAAAATAAAATGACATGCAAGTAAGGTTGCTTCTATTCTCCAATATAAGATGGTGTCCCATGAAAGGTAGGGCATGCACTTTTAGTTGTCTCAGGAAGACAGTTATCATTGTTCTTCTTCACATCAGAGGAGACTAATTCAGCTGTTGTGAATCACACTAATGAAGATGATAGAAGTCAATGCTTTACAAAAAAGAAGAAAAAGAAAGTTACCTTACTAGATCAGGTCCATGAGATTCTGCTAATTTTTCTAGCTGTTGCTCACTCAAGCTAAGTCGCCTTACTTTATGAGGATCAACCTTTAATGCATCACGCATTCGACCTTTAGGTTTCCCAGCATGAACCGTTATTATACGCCTATACTCAGGAGCTGAATCATCATCGTCGACATCATCATCATCAGAATCTTCTTCATCCTGCTCATCACCAGTCTGTTCATCTTCTTTCTGGTACATGTCGATAATGTTATAGAGGCAGACACACATTGGATCAAAATATAATCTTGAAGATACAAGATAATCAAAGTAATGCTGCACCTTATCATTAGAGGCACTTGAAGCTTTTAGATCTGCAATGTCGTTTCCCCAAGTTTCTTCATCATTTGAAATCTTACCACTCTTCTGAGAATCGTCTTCTTTGTCCCTAATGTTCTTTCCTTCGAGGTATTCTTTTGGCGGCTTAGTTGAAATAATAACTCGGTTCATTAGAGATTCTGGAGAGGGGAATTCCTCGAGAGAATCTGACTCAGGGTAGTATAACATGTCTCCAAATATTCGAGTGACCATCTATAAATGAATTAAATCGGCAATTAAAACATGTGGATCTAACAAATATCATCGAAACAACGAGCAACATTCACCTGAGCAACTTTAGCTTGGAGATCTGCATTAAGGTGGTCCTCCAGAGTTATGACCACAGGATAGGGGGATGCACAGAAGGCAAACTCCTTAATGGACCTCAAACATCTGATCATCTCCACTGGAGATGTCAGTGTCCTGCGCAGAAAAAGCAACAGAAGCACAATGAGTTCAAAGTGAAGCATGATTTCTTTACTTTACATTATCCATGTGAAATTAGACAAGTTCATAACAGTTTCATAATTTTTTCTCCGAAAAATTACAAGATAATGTTCCATTCATGTCACATTTTCTTTGGAGGTTAGGTAAGCAATGTCTGGCTGCAGTCATATTAGTCTAAGGCTCTTCTTACACAGCAAGCATCAAATAGAATATCTCACCTTCCATGAAGGATGTGAACATTATCTTTTGTAGAGTTCGGCCACATGTCTAATTCAATTACTCGTACACCTCTCTGCAATGCTTTTATGATTGGAACATCGCTGCAATCGCTGCTGAGTTGGTTCCCCGTCAAGTATGAGTTATGGCCTGTGTATATATAGTAATGGGACAATGGAAGTTTCATATCTTGGTGAACCTGTGAGAGAAAATGTGTTGTCAAGTAATGCATCTAAGCAAAATACTGCTGTTAAATGAATTGCTATTTAATCTATCAACACAAGGCATAAACTGTAGCGGATATTAGAATATCATTTATGGAATGGTACTGCATTAACAGATTGAAAGATTGGATAAACAAATATCATACACTCCATCATCTCTGTCAAACCTATATGTAAAAGTGGTCATATGAAAAACAATGCACACTGTCAATTATCAAGTGGACAACTGTGATCAGTTTAACTGAAGTTTTTTTTATGAGTTGCTAAGCAAAGTAAAATAGAAACACCACTAAATCCAATGGAGCACAAAATTGACAATATTCTTTTGATAATGCACAAAACAAAGCTGATAGAGGCATCAACTGTTCAAACTTCAAACCACAAAAGCATCCTCTCTGTTTGTGTGAGATGAGATGTGGTAGAGTCAAGGTCTATCGTACCGAAGCGTACCGCTCGATATGGGTGGTACATATCGGTCCGATAGATTGTCGGTACGTGGACCGCCTGCTACCGGACGGTACGTACCGATTTCGACTGTAGCATTGTAGCAGTGCACTGTAGCAGTGCTCGGTACACCCGTACCATATCATACCGAGTCCAGATCTAAACATCGGTACGGTACGATATTGCGAACCTTGGGTAGAGTTGGGAGATCCTACAATAGCAGGACCCTCATGAATTGAGGTTTATCAAAGCTGATCAGCTAGCTAATATGGCCAATTTCCATTTTGCTATAGGTTCCAACTCACATGCATAGTACTCATATGAAATTAAATATTTGCAATCTGAGATGACTGCATTAGATTAGAAAAGGAAGAATTTGAGGACACAAAGCACCACAGCTAGACTCTACTAGCAATATATGCCTGTGCTGTTAGCAAGCAAACTTAACAGTGAAAAAGCAAAGAATCTTCACATGATAAATTTATAGCCCATCAACCACTGACTTCATGTTCACTTCGTATGATTATGAGTTTGTCAAGATCCATCATATACTAGCTCAATGTGACAACATCCAGCCACAGGAGTTGATGGACAACAGCACCAGAAACAAAGATCTCAAAGACATAGGACAGAAGCATCTTAGCAGTGTCCTATTGCTGTAAGCTGCCCACTTTTGAGTTATTCTATATAAAAAAGTGGATACCAAGTGGGTTCAAAAGACAATGAACAAACAAATTGAATTATAGCCTATATCGAGACGATTCCCACAAAAAAGTGTGGTCTTGAAAGGAATAAGTTCATTTCTAAGAAGACTTGAATGTCAAGTAGGAAAGTAGACATAGCAAAGATATGGCCGCAGCATACGACGACTTACTTAGAAGATCTCAACTAAAATCCTTGGTAGCATTTGCTCTTGAATGCTAGCAATTTCATGACACTATTATAGCTTTGATCACTACATGAAAGATCCCATGTTTTACCATATTACAAACCCTGATTGACCACAAGACCACGAGGGCTCAAGGCCGGCCATCAGAAAGTACGTTGTCTGAGACAGATCAGAAAGCTTTTCGACGCTTGGAATCGAAATCTTCGTCTTTAAACCACATCTAGTACTTAGTACCAAACCCTACATTAATTGTTTGTATTCTTAACCGTATCCTGACAAGCATTAAAGAGAGCAAATTGCTTATAAAGATCGAAAAGGCAGAGGAGTTTAGCACGAAGCGGCACCGAGATCACAAGATCCTAATTTTCTTGGATGGTTTTGGGGAGAGTCGCACCCACCTGGGATCGGACGGGGGGATTGAGGTCGCCGGAGAAGAGGAAGTGGAAGAAGTCGTCGAGGGTGATGCCGGGGCGGGCGAGCACGGAGGGGAGGTGGTGGCGCCGGCGGAGGAGCTCGACGATCCGCTCGGCGTCGGCTAGGGTGGCGGCCGCCTCGCCCTGCGCCTCGGCGAGGAACCGCTGCAGCTGGTCCGCCCCCATCTGGGCCGCCCCGCCGGCGTGCGCCGCGAACGCTTCCCTCACGTCCGCCGGCGGCTGCGCCGCGCTCCACAGGAACTTGCGCGTGAAGCACATGCAGTACTTGTAGCTCCCCATCGCCTCCCGGCGTCAACTCCTCCCTCTGGTTTGCGGGCGGAGACTTTTAACGGAACTCCTCCTCCTCGTCGCTTTCTCCGTCTTCATCGAAGGTTTATATATCGGTGATTAGATGGCTAAGTTAATGCAAATAATTGAAGCTAATGATGGGGATTTGGGCAATTAATGAAGGCTAATTTTGGAATTCGAGTTTAATGCATATAATTGAAGCTTTTTCTTTTTTCTTTTTTCTTTTTAAATTATTATTATTTTGACTTGGTGGAGGGGGGAATTGATGCTTTGACCTCTCCCTCACCTTTCTTTTAAGTTATTATTATACTAATATATATATATATATATATATATATATAATTTCCCTCACGTCCGCCGGCGGCTGCGCCGCGCTCCACAGGAACTTGCGCGTGAAGCACATGCAGTACTTGTAGCTCCCCATCGCCTCCCGGCGTCAACTCCTCCCTCTGGTTTGCGGGCGGAGACTTTTAACGGAACTCCTCCTCCTCGTCGCTTTCTCCGTCTTCATCGAAGGTTTATATATCGGTGATTAGATGGCTAAGTTAATGCAAATAATTGAAGCTAATGATGGGGATTTGGGCAATTAATGAAGGCTAATTTTGGAATTCGAGTTTAATGCATATAATTGAAGCTTTTTCTTTTTTCTTTTTTCTTTTTAAATTATTATTATTTTGACTTGGTGGAGGGGGGAATTGATGCTTTGACCTCTCCCTCACCTTTCTTTTAAGTTATTATTATACTAATATATATATATATATATATATATATATAATTTATGGTGTTGGTCATAGTCATTTAAGATAATTGTCCAACCTTATCAAATATAATATTATAAATTCAAACACGACTTGGACCAGAAATGTTGTTGGTGCGTAGTACTAGTCTTGATCCCGGTTCTATAATCAAACCATATAGGGGCAATTTTAATTCAAAATATCAATTTTTTAAAAAATTAAAAATAATTAACAATAAAAAAAATCATATATATATATATATATTTGTGATTCATTAATTTCAATTGGAAAGATTGATTTTCATTTTTATAAATTAAAAATTATAATTGAACCATCGAGCCATGATCAAGACTATGTGTTACAGTAATGTCATGTCTCACTTAAGTCATGGGTTAAGTCGGATGGACTATTAATTAGGAGGCTTAATCAATAAATTTATCTCATCGGGGAACTTTTTCTTTAAAATTGGCAAAAGAGAAACATATTAGCTTGCAAGAGTTGCATTAGGACACATCTGAAGTACTAACTTCAATTTCAAGGATTCAATATACATTTGTTAGCAAGAGAGTCAAATATCAGTTTTATTTTGGACTAGAACACATCTCAACATCGAACCACATCATGCTATGTTCAATTAGACTTCATTTCTCTTCCAAGGTCACAAAAATATATGAAGATAAATTAGATCATCTTAGACCACATCTCTAATAAATTTTGGTTTCTCTTTCTATGATCTCATGTGGTGGCTGTATTGTATTGAGATTCTACTCAGTCTTCGTATTGTGTATCTACATTTTATATTCTTGAGACAGACACGATGCAGCTGGAGACCACTTGGATCACAGCTTAAAGATGAGTATAATTTTAGGTGAAGGCTAAATTACAATATATATAAATAGAGCATGCAGTTGTGTTGCCAGTTGGTTTAGCTAATTCTTTGTTGATCAAAGCTTTGGGATCCTCTTTAATATTTTTTAGGGTTTCTTAGGTCAAAGAGTCATCAAGAAGCCCTCAAAAAGGGGACACAAGAACTGGACAAAGACATCTAATTCAGTCTGTGTCGTGGAGCCCAAAAATGTGCGTCATTATTTAATGCTGCAAGAACCAATGCATTTAATTCAGTGGGCTCCGAGTAGGAGTCCTGTGATGCTGCTTTTGGATGGATGGATGGATGAATGAATATTTAGTTTAGTTTTGATTTGTCTTTATGGATTAAGTGATATCACACAGCCAACCATGGTGGGGAGGAAAAAGAATGTTGAATTCATTCTAAAAGACTATCTTGCAGAATACTGATCATTAAATTTCGATAATTATAGCAACTAAAGCTTCACTGGCAATTCACCAGAAGAAATTTCTTTCGACTTTGCAGGCACCCATTTAGACATAATGAATTCTTCGCAGAACATATATTTACAAATTTGAAGAATGACTGGAAGACACTTAGCAGCTGTTCATTCCCCTTTCGGTGTATCTTCCAAGGCTGAGGCTTTGCAGATCGGGCAGACGTTCTTGATCGATAGCCATTTCGTTATGCAGCTGGAGTGGAACATATGCTTGCAGTTCAGCAGAGCAAGAGGATCTCTATCTTCGTATGCTTCCTGTTGTTCATACACAGTCGAGAACTCAATCGGTTAATCCAAAAAGACAAGCATTACAGAAAGCATCTTTTATCTCTCTTTGATGAATTGGTTCGATAAACTTACCAGGCATATCGCACAGTGATCCTCATCCTGGCCATATTGAAATCGATCGGACATGCAGTGTATTGTCTCGGTCAAGCATGTTCTGACGGCGTCTTCAGATAAACCAGTGCTGACATCGCCTATCCTCTCCTCCAAAGCAAGCAGTTCCTGTACAGACACACCGGAACTAGATATGACGAATGAACAATTCCAGAAGAATATAATATGAAATAACATGCACTTTATCACCTCATAGCTCATGTTATCTATGTCTAGTCTCATGCCATGGTGCTGATCAAACATGCGCATGGGATCGTACAAGGTCGGGTGACCCATCATTGCTACACCCTGCAGTGATGATGCATGACTAGTCAATCTCTGTGGTAGCTAATGGGTGACATATCATTGGAATGGACTGAACAAACAATAAGTCTCAAACTGAAACTCTCACCTCCATCTGTCTAACACGGGCATTTTCCTCATTTGGGAATGATTGGAATCGGTTGTACCGATTCCTTCTTCCACTCCTCTCGTTACTCTGTCGTGCTATACAAACTGGTGTTGAATACCTCGGGGGCACAGCAGGTTCCATCCTCGGCAGCCTGACATCTTCAGGAGTAGGTGCCAAACCCATGGATGGGTAGCTCGGATTGGCTCTGTATGCTGTTCTTTGACCATAGCCACTTGGACCAACTGCCAGGCCTCTTGCACAAGGACCAGGAGTTGGAAAAGGTGTAAGATTGGATCTATATAATCCATCAGTCTCCAAGTTATTATTAGTGGCATGACTTGTTCCATAAGACTGGTTTATACCATGATTGAAGGAGCCTATCTCTGCAATTTCATGGACCCAGTAAAAAAATAAATTAGCATTAATGCAACCCCGGAGAAAGATACTAGAGTAAAAAACACAAAAGTACAGAACTATAAATTAAATAAAACCTGAAGAAGAAACCCTCGCATTAGGTAGCATAGATACAGGAGCATGGCTCCAGTGTCCCACCATGTGAGCGCCCAGAGTATTTGCATTTGAATTATTATGATGAGAGCCATTGCTACTTGAACTGATCCAAGGTGAGATGTCTTCTAGGTGAATGGCATTACCACGTCGACTTCTAACATTCCTTTGAGATCCTTCCTGAGAACTTGATGCATTGTCATTCCTGTGACTGTGGACAAAGCTGACATGATATGGTTGCCAGCACTGAGAAGAACTTCCAGCAGTATAATATCCATTCCTGTTTCCTCTGTCAGGAGGCATGGAGCTTGCTGGGTTTTTCCTTTTATAGGTTGCTCTTTCATGGTCCATTAATGGATTGCCAATGCTACTCCCTTCCCTCAATGTATGCTGGTTATAGGAAGATCCGTGATGAACAGAATGGTGTGTAGGTTGACTTGTGCTTCCACCTGATGGAAGATGCATACAAGGATCACGAGATGTTCCTGTAACAGTTGTCGCATATCTCGGAACCTCAGAACTAAAACTTGTTGATTGGATGCAATTTGCTCTCAAAGTAGGGTTGAAATACGTCACAGGGTTAACCCCATTGGAGGCCACATTGTTAGCTGGAAACACAAATGAGCCATTTCCTGGAATTAAAATTAAAACATTTAATTCTTTCGGTCTTTTTAATAGATTGAGAAGCTATAAACTAATGATGCTTGGAATTGTGTGAATTACCCAAGTTCAATAGACCATCTTGCTGTGGATGGTTCCGAATTTGCTCGTCATCCGATTCAGACATTTGAATTTGACTAGTTGAGTGCCTATGATCCATACTAGCTGTTTGCGTCAAATCACAAGTAGAATGAAATCTGCAAAATAAAAGTAGCCTTAGACTCCTAGTGTGACTTGAAAAACATACCTAAGAAAAAAAGCTTGTAAACTAGTTAGTATGGTGCATATGCAATAAATAAATCTCTGATCAGGGTCCAGAATATAGCACTTCCAAGGGCAATAAAAAATTTTCATAAGGCTATGAAAAAAGATCGAAAGGTAATTAAACATATACAAAACTTTTAAATAAACAAGAAACTTGTATCAGAACAACTCTCGGGTCATTCAAAACCATGCTCTTAATGAGTATCACAAACAAAAGATTACTGAAAGCCAAAGATAATATTTATGTAACATAAACTTTTGGTAAAAACTGAAAACAATGTATGAAAAGAAATAGCCAGATATAACATTTCAATGGCCAATAATCTCTTATAAAAAGTTCACAAATGATGATGAACATTGGTTGCAGCAACCAAAGTTTCGAAACCCTTAACATTCTCTCTCTCTCTCTCTCGGTCGACATACCCCAGCACTCTCTCTCTCTCTCTCTCAGTCAACATACCCCAGTGCCCTAATTCTTGTGCTGCCCACCCACCTGGCACCTTTCCTGCTCTCTATAAGTGAATAATGACTACAACCAAGGGAAAAAGCTAGTCTTGGTTAGAAGTGTTCACAGAACAAGATCCTCAAATGGTAAGCTTAGGTGAGATCCAAATTTATAGAACTAATTTACCATAATAAAGATCAACAATACATCTACTGAACTTATTACATACTATACAGTTAAGCATCTTAAGCAACTTCTATCAGAAAAATAACTACATCTGTAACAATTGTAAGGTATGAAAGGGCACAATAAAAGGTCTGATTCCTTGATTCAGCTGCCACTGGTGTGGCACAACCTTATATACTTTCAAACTTATTTAACTATATAAACAGAAAAGGCACCTCTTATTTAATATATATTTTATTTGAATTCCATGTTCTACATAAGTTTTTAGTTATTTTATGAGAAAGGGAGATACTGAATTTTTGACTATATTAAGTTATTAACTATTCCAACTACGTAAGCTGAATGCTGCGTTGATGAACTCATTACAACAGAATAGGACAGAATCATGGTAAAGTGAGATAACAGCAGAGACCACAAACCTTGATAACTACTGTGATATCTTACTTTGCATCTAGATGATAAATAATAGAACTGAAGGCCAAGAAGAAAACCTCTAATTTCTCAAAGAGCTAAGTTGCCCCTATTTTTGCAACTTAAACAAAGCCTAACAGATGTAAATATATGAGAACACATACAGATTCAACTAGATACTTTGATCAATCTTCAAGTATGGATTATAGACAGTCCTAGAAAATTTTCACGAAAATGCAGCAAACTAGCCACTTTAAGTTTCTCTGGCAGGCTGAAATGTCCTTGAGCTCCATAAGAGGCCAACAACAGTCCAATACATGATTAATCAATAAAAGATAGAACGTGCAATGCTGTCCAAAAAGAAGAAAAAAAAGGTAAAAGATATCACTTTCAAATAACAAATGGTTACTGCTACATATATCTGTGTATAGTGTCTTGGAAGATGTCTAACACGGAATAATTAAACATAACTGTTTTTGCC
The DNA here is from genome assembly GCA_001649415.1 of Musa itinerans. Classification (NCBI taxonomy): domain Eukaryota; kingdom Viridiplantae; phylum Streptophyta; class Magnoliopsida; order Zingiberales; family Musaceae; genus Musa; species Musa itinerans. The sequence continues at coordinate 14,570 of LVTN01000824.1, read as the reverse complement.
AACTAATGTTGGCAATGCCTAGATATTGCAGCACATCCCAACAGCAACTATGTATCCCCTTATGATCAGATGCATCCTCCTTTGTCTTGTTTATTTGTTGATATAAGTCAATTAAGTAGGAAATGTTTCTGCATCTTCCAGAATGCCAAAATCAGTATATCTAATTCGTTGTTATTGATTGGACAAATGTGTTCAGTGAAATTCAGTGCCAAGCAACACCATATCTTTGTTGAATTCCTTCTGGATGTCTAAAGACTCTAAACTATGCTTAATTTTGTTTCAGCACAACCTCATTAAAGTTCCAAACTAACCATAGTGCCATCACAAGTATCTGTTCAATTATGTGCAAAGCAGCCACCTGAATATATGTATATATGTAAAAAGAGTTTCAATTATGCCAAACCCCTGAAGTTCATTAGTCCTAGCTAATGTGAGAGAAAAACATTCTGCAATTATTTTAGTTTCTTTAGTATTCTCCTATCATGGCACTATAAGCCAGAAAAGGGACCATTTCTTGGAAAATCAGGAATAAATCTGATTATTTGATGATTACTTATTATCTTAATAAGTAACTGCATTTTTTTCCAATAATTTGAGAAAGGAACACCATGAATAATAAATCTATGATTCAAATTATATATCCCATATTCTTAAAAATGCCTTGGCCAGGGAATTATAATAACAGTAATATAATATATTTGTCACAAACATCAGCCACTTACAGAAGTTGCTTCTAAAGAGTGAAAAATACATCTTGCACAAAGACAAATATATGTTTTCTGCATGCTGAATTAATAAGAATACATGATGCAACAGAAGGTAATAAATGCATGTAATTGATAAAACACAAAAGTGTGCATGTTAGTCCCTTTTTCCTTGCTTATTATTTGCATTTTCAACTCCTTTCTAAATTGATGATGTTATTTCACACATATGGATGCTATCACATACATGATATCCCATATTCTTAAAAATGCCTTGGCCAGGGAATTATAATAACAGTAATATAATATATTTGTCACAAACATCAGCCACTTACAGAAGTTGCCTCTAAAGAGTGAAAAATACAATCTTGCACAAAGACAAATATATGTTTTCTGCATGCTGAATTAATAAGAATACATGATGCAACAGAAGGTAATAAATGCATGTAATTGATAAAACACAAAAATGTGCATGTTAGTCCCTTTTTCCTTGCTTATTATTTGCATTTTCAACTCCTTTCTAAATTGATGATGTTATTTCACACATATGGATGCTATCACATATATGAAAAACACATTGCACTTGGATTAGTACTACCAGAAACTAAGAGCATATAACATGTAAATGTTAATAAGACGCTGATTTGTTCTTGCCCCAAACACTTATAGGTTGCATGTTTCCAACTATCAACCGGCATCTCCATATTGATGTGGAACTAAAGATGATAGAAAAAATTAAAGATAAAAAGTTGCAAATAAATTTTTTTAACTAACTATCCTGTCCAAACTCCAGTGCCCTTTAAACAAGGTATAAAAAACCTGTCACTTCAATATGACAACATCGACTGTGACTCTCACCTACCAGAAGAGTACTGTTAATATAAAAATATGTAGCAAAAACATAGTATACTTATACCTACATATTCTTATGTATTCAAGGAATCAATTGTGTATCAGGCCGCCACACTTCCAAAGACCAAGGCAAACTAAACTGTGAATTAATCACGAGATACAAGTGAAAAAACAGTACGAAAATTCTGCAAGCCTAAAAGGAATTGCATTTTGCATATCAAAATAAATATGATGAAAAGCGGACTCCAAAATGCCAACTGTAAAATGCTGAACCACTAGAAGACATAAGCAACAGGAGAGCAAATGACAGAATTGAAAACTAAAAAAAAAACATATATTTTATCAGTAATCAGTCAGCGGAAGACAAAAAACACCTGACACTTATATTAGTCTTCTTACAGAACTTGAACAATTACCAATTCCGCCATAGTTCTTGATAAAGGGAAAAATTATAAATTAAAAAAAAGTCAAGGATGATAGAGGGACTTCAGTATGACTTAAATTTATAAAATTCAAAATGATAATAGAAGAAAATTGAAAAGTTGCATTTTACACTTAAGAAATAGGCTAAAGAAGAGTATGAACAGATAAACATGTAGAATATTCCGTCATCGAGAGACAAGAGAAAGTACCAATCAAAAGCTTGTCCACAATAATACAAGCATATCCAACTGAAGCAGATAATTATTCCTTGTCATACTCTTCAGAAATGAAGAAATCAAAACAAACAGAAGAGAGGGAAAAAAAATCCCCTTGCTTTCCTTTCCAAATGTAGGAAATTACAGAGACTATCTAAAGGGTTTATACAGACTCTCCATCTCAAGAAGATAAACAACATGTTGACATTTGTAACTTGATGAAGAAATCAAAACAAACAGAAGAGAGGGAAAAAAAATCCCCTTGCTTTCCTTTCCAAATGTAGGAAATTACAGAGACTATCTAAAGGGTTTATACAGACTCTCCATCTCAAGAAGATAAACAACATGTTGACATTTGTAACTTGGCAATGTAAATATGATATTCAGGAACTTTAAAGGGGCACGGATTATAATTGTCCCTAAGATATTACAAGTACTAATTATCAATTCAGACTATAATAGCTACTCTGCTTTAGAATACTACAGATAGTAGCCATACATAATAAATTTGAATTGTAAATACCAAATATTTTCACCATAAAGCTACTCCCAACCAAACAATGATAGCGGACAGATTGGCTGGTCTCACTTTTTCATAATTATATTAAAATGCTAAGATATGTACACTTAATTGTTTGATTCACAGTATAACAAAGATGCAAAAGGTCACCATATCATAAATGTAAGCATCTGATATGAATTTTACCAATTCAATTAAGAATAAGAACAAGTCTCTGCACAATCTTCAGACTGGGCAAATACTGTATACTGAAGAGTCCAAGGATGTTGCTACGAGTACCACTTTCTAATGCCACAGCTATGTATAGACTAAAATTGTATCCTCTGGATGTCTAACATAGATCATTTGACTTGTTAAATACCTCAAAGATCCTGTTCACCGTATAATCAAATGGTAGGATAGATGATAATGACAAGTTGCCAACTTTGTACAAGTAATGTGTTGCTCTAACTCCAAAAAATAACCTTCTGTAGATTTTTCATATGAGTAATGACTCAACAAATTTAGCTTCAGTTATCATAGTTCTGTTACAAACTCAATTACATCATCTGATACCTCATCATTACAAAAGGCAGAGAAATATGAAATAGTTATCAGTAACAAGACCTCCTATAAGAAGGAAGTCTAGCCACCATTACTAAAAGCAATGTGACAAAACCTTAAACATCATGGAATTGTTCACATGATGAGGGAAAAAAATCCTGCTTAATGCACTGCAGCTCCAATAAATCCCACATTACTAGATGACGACGACATGTCACGAAGCAATTGACATGCAGCTGTTGTAGTTGTGATTCTGTTAATGATGCTCAGATGCCAACAGACAAGTTCCTTACAAGATGTCTTCAGGCCTTTCACTTCCATCTGATCTAGTCATGTTAACCCTGTTAACAATTGTCAAAAGGAGAAACATTGATCCTTACATCCAGTGGAGCAGAAGGATTCAAATACCCCTGGAACCACATGCAGAATCTTCACAAGTATCCCTGGCCAGAACATCACATGATGCCAATTAAAATATGGAAGTATTGCTGCCAATGCCTACCAACTCAAAGCCAAGGCAAACTTTTCCTCACAAAATCCAGTAGAAATATCAGGCCTCATCCTAAAAGATCTGCTAAAGAAGAATAAACAAAATTTTCATAGACTCATGCATTCCCTAACAATTGGTTCCAGCTCTAGACAAGCACAAGGGAATGAAGGATCACATAAAGAGTTGGAGGGCCTAGATTAGTAAAAGAAGTCTTTAGATTGAAAAGAATACTGCCATCTCTCACTTGCTCTCTCTCTCTCTCTCTGCTTCATACTTAGAGCAAAAGATTACGAAGATAACCACAGAAAATGGATATAATATATTGTCTTCATTGCAAAATCATCACAGTATCTATCTAATGATCCATGACCATCATCACCAATGCTATTGGCATCATCTATGCCACATGTAGCACCCAAGAATAGAGAAGCTACATCTAAGGGTTATACAGCACAACCCTGACGTAATGCCTTGTTCAAGTTCAAATAGTGAAGGCTCCAAATCATAGATTGTTGCACTGGGCATTGTCTTGCTGTAATATGTTAAACTCCAGATGGGCTCGGCAACTAAGGTCTGGCATTGTAAAACCTCAAAATGTCAGCTTCTCATAGTTGACGGTTTTGATAAGGATCATAAATAGACATCCTCTTCTCCATGACCCCTAAGGCCAACAAAGTTCCTGCAACAGCAGTTATAATTCAGTTGAAAACTATCAGGAATTTTGCCCAAATAACCTTACCTAAAAAGCCTGACCTATGAATGAGAGTCATGTTGCAATCCCTCTTCAAACTAACTGTTCATTTGATTCTTCCTCATACAAACGAAAATAACATTTACAATTTGATAGACTGGACATGTTGGGGTGACATTACAAATCAAGAAAAGCACAAATATTATTGTCCTCTATATACCTTAGAAAAACACCACCTATAAGGAAAAAGAGAACCCCACCTGAAGTAATGACAAATTTCAGATGTAATCTAGATGAGAGATGCTCTACCATTGTGTAGGAGATGCAACAGTCAAGTTAATCTAATGCACCTCACCTGTCTGAATATTCATGTCCAAAACACTATCAATTATCTGGTGGATATGCTGTACCACAAGAACTTTTAAGGAGAAGTTAGTGCCAAAGCATCATTTGTATGTACCAACTACCAAGTACCAACGATGAATCTACAATAGTAGTCAAAATCAACTTATCTGAAAAGGTTGAAAGGGTGCAGATGGCAAGTCTAAAGAACCTTAGAAGAACTTCAACGGGTACCATACTTAGAGTGAAAAAACTTGGGGTCATAGCATTGACACTTCTCGACCATACTTAAGAGTGAAAGATCATCCTGCCTTCCAACAAGTAATCATATATTTTTTTATAAGCAATTATATATAACAATATTAAGCTAAGGATAAGAAAACATCAACAGATAGTGGGGATAAGTATGCCCACAAATGGTTCAATTAAGTTTGCCATAGTATAAATCACCCATCGAGACCATTAATTCGGCAAACAATCACATTGTAAAGAGAGGATGCATAATATGAGTTGACTAAAAGGAGTATTAAAGTTAGAATGTACCATAAGAGGCTTTCGATTATTTTTCTTAT